>JAZHYW010038789.1:0-73984 GCA_037355805.1 Ixodes ricinus | reverse complement strand
TCCAAAGGAACGAGTTACCTCAACTCAGATGTAGCCTTTTATTTCCGCGTTACACTAGATGTGTGTTTGTAGAAGCAGTAGCCGTCTTCTACGTTAAAATATTTTAGTTACTAATAGGTCTTGACTTGTTAATGCATTCATAGACCTACTGAATCCCCACGCCATGCTTCAGGATGGTTGTAAAAATTACCTGGAATTAGTATTTTTATTCATAGAAAACACCTCATGTTCATGTCATAGAAAAATGAGACGTGACAAAATGTTGTGCACTGTTTGATATTGAATGGTTTGCTGGTGCAATAGTCACAGTTTTAGCAGATCAAGGTTTACTGACTTAACGTTCTTAGGCAAGGGAGACATCAAGGCGGGTATCACTATGTTTCAAAGGCGTTACCACGTTATCTCTGCCTGTTTTGCGTTTACCTTTTTGCTTTCTTATTTGTTTTCGTAATGTGGTGGAAAGTCTTTTTTAGGGATCATCGTGTTGCACCTAAATTCCTCAAGCTTCATTGTGTGTGCTCACTCATCTGTGAAAAGGCGTGCCACTGTGGTTTTTAACCTCCGTTTTACATCTTTTTTTTCTGTCTTCTTCTTTTTTGCATGTGATGCCGGAGTGCGGGAATACACTGACAATGCCCAGCCGAAAGTACAATGCAATCCGAGAAAAGACCTAGATGAAGATAGTGGGACTCGTTTCTTAGGCCGTGATGACTAATGGCGCAATTACTTTCGTGACAGTTCTTTGTCTCGCCGATGCATCTGGCTGGGACGATTAAAGCGGCCTACAAGCTGCATTGTCCAGACCGAGACGGTTAATGCAAACCGACAGAGACCAATCACTACAAAAAGAGCACAGGGCGTGGTATGCTACGTCCCATGCAAAGAGCGCCCAGCCACTCTGCCATTGGCGACAGCAAAATCGCTTACGAAAGAATGCGCCAGCGCGTGAACGACGTGCGTAAAGCTTCGACCGTGAACGCAGCGCACTTGCTGAACACTGCGAAGGTGCCTTGACCATTCGATCGACTTCTCTCATGCGCACGTGAACAGCCACGGGAGCCAGAGTACAAAAAAGGATTCCCTTGTGAATGTTGGCACATCCAACAGACGCCAGAAACACTCAACAGATCCCTAGTTGCCTTACCGTCTGTGTACGCGCAAGGTCTACGCCGAGGTAAAAGAACAGTAGTACCAAAACACCGCTTACTTGAAAAAAATGTTTTATTGTTTTACCTGCAAGACTAAAAGATTGCAGCTGTGGCTGCCCCCATACGACCTTTAGCCACCCCTGAAAAAGGGAGCCAAGTAGGCTTCGAAACGTCGGGATTTCTTCTTATGGTTTTCTGGTTACTGGATGCAATTTACCTTTAATTTAAAAAAACCTGCCATGCCGAAGAGCGCCGCAACTTTGTTTGCATCAGCTGTTGACAAATGGAACTGCGTTTCAACCGCCCTTAGCACTACACGGCTTTAGACTGGCATCTGTGTCAATGGGTGGCGCTGAATTTCTGAAATGCGTATAGCGTCTCTGCGCCTGTGCCTATTTCTGTATGTTCTGACTATGATAATCTAAAAATTCATTTTTTGGTGAAAGGTCAGCCTGGGTGTCACGCTTCTTGGCGTTTTTACTACAGTTGTAATCTTAGACATCACATAGAACTTCCAAGGCATGTCATATCTGATAATACGCACCAAACAAATCTCGATTAGTTTCACATTATGTGGTAACGATTCAAGCTACCAAACACTATTCTAAGTATTGTCCTGGAAATAGTTCTGATGCCGCCGACCACAGTACGAATAAAATGAAAAAAATAATAATGCAGAAAGCTTGCCAAAAGCGCGGGCTTGTCGTCAGGCGTCGGGCCCGAGATGAAGCCAGCAGCCCCATCGTCACAGGCAGAGAGTATTCCCTGAAGTCTTTCAGGAGTAAAATAGGTGGGCAGAGGGATGCGATGAGTCCTTCACTCAAACCGAGAATCAGCGACGAGAGTAAAGGGATTCAAAGGAGGCAGACGCCGCCAGAGCCTACTAGAGCGATTGCCGTCCCCAGGAAACTGACCGCCATCAGTGTTTCCAAACGCACGTATTCGCGATCCAAAGCGAAAGCCGCGACGCACCTGAGCGCGAGGTTTCCGACTGTGTGAACATGCTGAAGGTAGATTCCTCGAGTGCAAGTACGCCTCTATCTTGAGCCAGGTCCACGTGAACAACGACGAAAGTCACAATGACATACAGCTGAACCGCAACCGAAAGGGGCGTCGACCAAAAACTTGACCGTGAAAATAAAATTCAGATTATGTTTTAAACAGGAAAGTTTCACTCTTTTAGAAACGAGATTTCGATGGTTTGAACTCGATTGTAGAGCTTGCCAGTGGCAGCGATCTTTCGTTTGTTGGTATGTTTGAATATTGACTGCAAAATGTTCCACGTTCTAGGGGTTCTACAACTTTTGTCAACGATGACTTCTTTACTTCGCTTTGGAACAGGTCGCTCCAACTCCCGGGGCTCACGTGAAGAGAATGTAGAACGCTGGCATCGTGATAACCAAGGTGGACTTCTGAGAATAATTACCGCTGGAAGGGTGTTTAATGTCATTGCTCCAAGGAGCAGAAACGCTCCAACGTTCCGTACATGGTAATGCAATAACTGGATTAGCTGCGGTACAAAAGAAAACGCTGACTCCTGCTGAACTGAGTGTCAAGGAGCAGGCAGTTGCTTGCCACCTTTTGAAATGTTGACACAAGATGGTGAGAGTGCTCATTGCAATTCCCGTCAAGGATCCTCCTGAAATAAGAGGAACTCTCCTGAGTACGAGACAGAACCACTGGCATGCACATATTGCGTCTCCAAAACACAGTGGGATATCTGTAGTGGTGAAAATCAAAATACAAGCTGAAGATCAAGAAAAGTACTAGGCATACACAAACTTAGTAGGATCTTGTAGAACACCGCTAACACAGGTCGCCTAATGCATACCTTTTAGCTGTTAAACTTTTATAAGTTTTGGGTTGGGTCAGTTTATCTTTGAGGGCAGCTAAGTACATTGCTCGCTACATTTAGCCGAAAAATTCCCGCCAAATTAGCGGAAAATGTTCCTCGCTAAATATAGCGGGCAAATTGACGACGCGTGACATCAGCACCAGTTCAGCTTCCCGCTACATTTAGCAAGAAAACGACGTCACATGACTTCGCATCACGTCACCTATGAACAAATTCAGTTTCTCTGCTAGATTTACTGGCTAAATTGACGAGGAGGAGGAAAGGGGAGCAGGAGGGGGAGGAGGAGGGAAATGAGAGGATGAGGAGAGGAGAGGGAAAAGAAGAGGGTACGCAGGAAGAAGAGGGGCACACCTTACCCTCCGTAACCTCCCCTCCTCCTCCTCAAGAGCTGCGCTCTAGTTTCGAATTGCAGATAGTTGGAAACGTCTAATTTTTTTTAGTGCGTAGCTCTTAGGCGCCCGTTTTAGGGTTTCGCGGCGTCGCCATCGGCGTCGCCATCGGTGTCGGCGTAACCGCGCTAAATTTAGCGGGAACATTGGCGTCACGTGACCAGAACACCAATTGAATTTCCCGGAAACTTTAGCGGGGAAAATGACATCACATGACCAATTGGATGTCATCAGCCAGACAATGAACAGAATTCGAGCTTTGGCCTGGCCTGGCCTATCAGATGTCTAGCTGGCAGAAATTTCCAGAGCCATCGAGGAGGAGGAAAGGAAGAAGAGGGAAGGAGGAAGAAAGCAGGAGGATGAAAAGGAGAAGGAGAGGAGGAGGAGAGGAGAATGAGGAGGAGGAGGAAAGGAGGAAGTGGGTGGAGGAGGAAATGAGAAGAGGAGGAGGAAAGGAGAAGGAGAAAAGGAGGAGGGGCGTACCTTCCCCTCCGTACTCTTCCCTCCTCCTCTGCAAAAGTTTCGCAATACAGAGATTCGTAAACGTCTAATTATTTTAGAGCGCAGCTCTTAATCGCCCGTTTCCGGGTTTCGCGTCGTCGCCATCGGCGTCGGTGTAACAGCGCTAAATTTAGCGGGAACATTGGCGTCACGTGACCACAACACCAATTCAATTCCCCGCTAAATTGAGCGGGGAAAATTACGTCACATGACTTGGTGTCACGCCACCTTTGAACAAATTCAGTTTATCCGCCAGCTATAGCGGGAAAATCGACGTCACGTGACATCAACAGCAATTTAATTCCCGCTAAATTTAGCGGGAAAAATTGACGTCACCTGACGTCAACACCATTTCAGTTTCCCTGCTAAGTTTAGCGGGGAAAATGACGACACATGACTTGGTGTCACGTCACTTATGAACGAATTCCGTTTCTCCGCTAAATTTAGCGAGAAAATTGACATCACCTGCCCTCAACAGCAATTTAATTCCCGCTAAATTTAGCGACAATATAGACGTCACGTGACTTGAACACCAATTCAATTTCCCGCTAAATTTAGTGGGGAAAATGACGTCACATGACTTGCTGTCAGGTCACCAATGAACAAATTCAGTTTCGCAGATAGATTTAGCGGGAAAATTGATGTCACGTGACCTCAACAGCAGCTCAATTTCCCGCTAAATTCAGCGGGAACATTTACGTAACGTGACCTGAACACCATTTTAGTTTCCCCGCGAAATTTAGCGGGGAAAATGACGTCACATGACTTGGAATCTCGTCACCTATGAACAAATTCGGTTTCTCCCCACAGTGCGGAATGGAGGAGGAGGAGAGGAAGGGATGGTACAGAGGAGGAGGGGAGGGGAGAGAAGGACGAGGGGAGGAGGATGAGAGAGGAGGAGGAAGAAAAAGAGGAAGGGAGAGGAGGAGGAGGGGAGGAGGAGGAAATGATGGGGGGACGAGGAGCAGAGGAAGAAGGCAGGAGGAGGGGAGGAGGGGCATACCCTCTCCTCCGTACCCTCCCCTCCTCCTCCTCAAGAGCTGTGCTCTAATTTCGCGTTACAGAGATTTGTAAACGTCTTTAATGTCTTGCCTCAAAGTTATTCAAAACGTATACTTTTTAAATACACTCAAAAGTTGATCTCGAGTTTACGCGCATTTCATATCTTTATAACTTACGCAATTGGCTTTTTACGTGTGCAAGATATTTAAGAAATTGTAAAGGAAGTGATGGGAAATTCGGACCAGCTCCATTCGCGGTTGCACCCTCACGCAGTGTGTTGTGGCATACCGAATTCTCATTGCATGTGTAGTTTTAATTTTGAAAGCTCACACAAATATATACACAAACGAAGGTACTAGTTAATTCGATCGCGTTGTTATAATGAATACTTAATAAACCAAAGAATAAACACATTTAAAACGTACACGGACGACCACAAACCTTCATTTTATTATCAACGACGTTTAATTCTGGTGACAAAGACCCACGCTCTACTCGAAATTTTTACGCAGTTAAGGCGGGTGGTGAAGAAAGGGGGGACGGGAATGACAAACCGAAGGAAAGGGATGGGGAAGGAGCGCGAAGCTCTGTGTCAAGGTGACCTCTGTCCCTCCTAAGTTGAGTTCCGTGATTTTTCCTTCTCTGGCCTAAGGAATTCTATTTCCCGCCTTGATAATGTTAGGGAAGCCGATGGGACGTTGTTTCTTGCGTTCACAATGAGGAAAGCCTCGATGATTTCGCGTCCGCAGCGTTGACGGTGCGTTCCTTTGATTTCGAAAGAAAGAGTGGGGTCGTTCGTGTATGTCTCGAATGTTTTTTAATGCGAAAGCATTAACTGTCTCATGGAGAGAGCTGACGTCATCAGTTTGAGGCGCGAAAACGGCTCCTAGTTTCTGCGATTTCGCCTTCGGTTCTGTTGGCTGGCGCGCGTCGACGGGGCTCCCATTGGCCGCTGCGCCATGGCCGCCGAGATCCCGAAGCGCGCGCGCGCTAGTACGCAGCAGACGACAAAGGGAGCGGACGAGCAGACGACAAAGGGAGCGGACGAGCGGCTTCCATGCTTTCACATTCACAACCCATAAGAAATGCTTAGGTTACCTCGAGCTTTTATTCTTTCATGTTTAAGTGAACGAAGGTAACAATTATACCATCATGATATACAAGAACTAGGGGCGTACGGCCCTTGACGATAGAGTTTCCTCCCACCTATCCTCAACTCGTGCCGACAAGTGGTTTCAACAAAAGAACTATGCTCAGTTTCATCTCATGTTGGACCGTACAGGACGCTACAAGCCCACCCCAGCCAAATGAGCACTGTGAACGTAACACGTGATAACTTTTCCCGTACACCACTGAGCTTTTCTGGAGGGTCACGCGATATTCACGTGACCCACAAGAACAGTGGATTGGCTTAGATGGCTCAGAGCGTCCTGCATGCTACATTTTAATGTGAAACAGAATAGCCAGTAAGGTTCTGCACTAGGGTTTCTTCCTCTCCCTTCTACCAGCCCTCTGCCTTCTAGGACCTTTCTTGCAAGCAATCGGAGGCACTATATGCGTTAGCGAATGTTTCTTTTCGATAAACAAAAAAGAACGAATCCACTGTTACATTCACGATGAAATGAGCAAGGACCACATCTTTAGACTTTCTTCCACAGAATGTGTACTAAGACAGTGAAGAAAAAACGTATGTACTAAGGCTCATGTTCTTCAGCGTTAAGGTTCAGTTTATCCACTTGATGTCGATGTGGCTGGTTGCAGACTTGTGCCCGTTGAAAAATGTCGTGTATTACAATTACAGATTACCGAGTCTCAATTGTGATGGGTTACTGTTACAAATTCCTTTCGCTGAAAAGTAACGGACTATTTTATTCGTTACGTTACCAATTGGTGTCATCTTACGTCTCCCGTACACTTATTGAGAAAAAACCAGAGAAATAATCTTAATATTAAAAAAAAAGTTCTGCAACATTACTTTTCACTTCTCATACGCCCGCATTATGGTAGTCCTTTTGAAACCAAAATATTACATTGAAAAGAAAGGATGTAGTGCACTCCGTTTACCTCTAAGCTGAAGAGGCAGCGGAGGCCGCAACCGCACCCGCCAATTTGCTAGCTTACGGCGAACGGAAATGATCAAAATGTAAGGGCGCAAACGAGGCTGGTGTTCATTGCACATGGTTGAAAAAACCCCGAGACTGCGGGTAAACGACTACAACACTAAAAAGTCTCTAAATAGATACTTTTTAGTGTTGTGTCGTTTACCCGCAGTCTCGAGGTTTTTTCAACCATGGAATTGATCCCTGGAATTGTGCAGAAAAAGCTAGCTCAGTAGTAGCGTCTACCCCCCCCCCCCCCTAGGGGATCAAGATGACAACGCCGACTCGACGCTGTCGTATTGATCTATGTTTTTCGCACATTTGTATAAAGATTGCTCTTTTTTCTCTTTCTAGCGACAATTCATTACAAAAAATCGTGTTTTCCTTTCGGTTATTCTCCTCTTCACAATATTTTTTTTTAATTTTGTTTAACTTGCTACCATTAGGGTCCTGAATTGCATGCTCATATTCCTCCAGTTTCTGCATTATGTTCATTTTTTTTCTAAAAAGTGAAAAGTAATTAAAGTAATCTGTTACTAATATTTTTAACGAAATGGCATTACAAATTACTGCCGGAAAACAAGTAACGTGGCAATAACAAAATTACTTAGAAAGGTTACTTTGAAATTACTCAGTGATGGATTAATTCCCAAGTCTGGCTGGTCGCAACCCTGAGTAGTTTCTTCGTTACTAAATATTTGGGTCGTCCAGTAGCATCAGATTGGTGTCCGAAGAGTTATCTAACTTATGCCCACGGACTTAGTTCCGTGGTCTGTGGATGAAAAAAAGCGTCACAACACATTTCCAGTAAAGGGAATGGTTCATTTGACCACTTCCAGAAACATAAAGCAGTAATTAATATCTTTATTGAAACATTTTTTTTAAACTACGGGCTCACCATGAAGAACTCCGAAGAAAAATGTAATGAAGGCCAGGCTTGGTGCAAAGTAGCAGAGTGAAATGCTCACAGATGCCGTCAGGGTACAAGCCAGGAAGACAGCTCGGCAGGAGTACGCCTCGATGAGATACCCATAAAAAATGGCTGCAGAAATGAATGATGTCAATATTTGAAAACTCAGTTCCAAAACGTTTTTTTTTTCTGCATTGGGTTGAAAAATGCGGTTATTTTGCAATAAGCCGGGCGATGAGGACAATTCGGTACATTCTTTTTCAAACTAATTAAGACTATTTAGAAGAATATTTGAGTCTTTCATTTATATTTACTATTATGAGGCAACGCAAGAGAACACGAATATAAAACTAAGCTAAGGACATCATGACTTTGTATACCCTACGATAGAGCAGCACCGCTGTACAGACTTCGACGGTTGTAGAAATTTTCTCCTTGGAGACGACGTCGTTCGGCAAAGCCACTAGAACAAAGACAAGCTGGCTGAATTTGAGTGAATTGTTTTTTTTTTCTTGTTTTTTTTCTGTAGTAGGTGATATATTACTTAATGTTTTGCCATCAAAAGGTAGTTCAAGACGCTGTAAAAAGTTATAAAGAGTTTAATGAAAATGAAAAGTTTTTTTAAATATTGACGTGAAATTTCGCAACATTTAGATAAATTAGTTGTGTTTCTGCATTAACGAAAGAACGACAATATTGACTAGGAATATTGTTCTTTTATATTTGCAACATGCATTTGAAAATTATACTTTTGATATATTTTGCGCCATTTTATTTCGAGTAGTTCGTTGGTAAATAATTTGTGGATGTGTATCTAGAACGTGTTTCTTCGACGTGTTTCATCACTTTTTTGGATAGAAAACATTTATTGTAATAATTAATATTCTCTTCACGTGTAGTAAACGTTTCATAAAATAAGAGGAAACGTTTGTTTACAACGTGCATGTTTCCGTATGAAATTAACGGCTGGGCAGATTACCATAGCCAAACACTGGCAATCTCCACGCCGAGAGCTTCAAAAATCTATATCTCCGGGAAAAAGAAGTTGCTATTGCGTTTGCATATAGAATAATGCCTTCTAAAAAAACATAACTTTAACATGAATGTTTACATAAATAAAAAAAATGTGACCCGGACCATCATTGCACAACCTGACGCGGATACTCAAGACAGAGCCTAGTGCCTACTCTACTCTTCTAGCTCTTTCATGAAACATCACTGACCAATCTAAAAGAAGGATGGCTGGAAAATAATCTATCCTTGATGCCTAAGGGTATTTTGTTTTCAGAAATAATTAAAACAGTACGTAAGACGCCTAAAAAATAGTAAACTTTCTCGAGGTTTTTTTGTAAACTTTTAATTTGTTTTCACTTTTCTTTTACTCCTACGAAGAACAGCTCCACCTGTGTTGCAAGATTTACTACTGCAGAAGCCGCTGAAGTTACCAGACCAGTGATGAAAGTTATACAAATACCATTGCTATGCGCACCGGAATTCGCACCTGGGATGTTTTAGCCTTGCGTACAGTGTTCGGGCTGAGCAGCGAAACCAATCAAATACTCGTGGGCTCAGATCAAAGCAGGGCGCGGTCGTGGCGGATCGCAACCTAAATTGAGTGTCGCGGCGTAAATATTCCCACGCGCGTCTCCATGCAAGCCCGTCCGTAGCCGAATGGCTATCGTTCTCGGCTCCCACGCTAAGGGCCGAGTTTCAATGCCTAAAAGCGGGATGCACCATTTTTTTTTTTTTTTTTGTGAATGTCGAGTAGTGGTAAATTCTAGAACGCCGTTTATTTTTCTAGGTTCAAATGTTCTGCGCACCGAACGTTCCACGCCGATTGTTCCAGATGCCCGCGCGTGTACATAAGTGGTTCCGAGTGGCGAGCCGGAGTTAATCTTTTGCCAGCGCTCGATCCTGCCGCTACACCTAAATCAACGCCAGGCGACACCCAGTTATTTCATCGTATTTTTTTTGGCACAAGTTCGCCACATTAAATTTTTACTCATTATTTCAACTCTGCCTTGTCGTGTGTCATCCGTGACAGTCGGATGGAGGTGCTGGGTAGCGGACCCAATGTACGGCCTCCTTCGTACACCCCCGAGGACTCGTCAGCCAAGCCACACCCCAAGCCCGGCGAGAAGACCACTCTTCGACGTACCCGAAGCTCGGTCCAGCCGCCGAATCCAGGGAGCGGATCCTGAATTTCGTCTTGTGGTAGACAATAAGAAAACAAAGCCGCCGGTGAACTCCCAAGCTTTTCCTGGATTGTCACCATGTCGTCTACATGCCTGTCGCCCCTTGCACGCCGACATCATACCACAGCGACGTCGGCGAGGATGTAAAGGACTGGCTGCAGCACTATAAACCTGTGGCCCGCTAAAACGCATGTACGGCAGAACAGCGCCTTCAAAACTTTTACTTATCACTGGAGAGAACGGCGAGGCGCCGGCTTGAGAACCAGGAGGCGTCCCTTACAACGTTAAAGACGTGCGAACGTCACGAACCAACATCGACGACAACCAGCCGAGGACATCCTTCAAACAAGGTGTCAAGGTCTCAACGAGAGCGTGACAAGCTTCACTTAGGATGTGTTGCGCTTGTGGGCTCGTGCCGACACTGGGGCCACCGAAGACAAGATGCGTGTCACGATGAGAGGTGTGAAGAGCGAGATTTTCGGTGGCCTCGTTCGCAATCTCCCGACGAGCGCGGATAGATTTTTTGCTGAGGCAACAAACATTGAACGAGCGGTGTCTGCCAGGGCGGGTCATTATCACAGACCCGCCCTGACCTCGGTGGCGTTGGTATCGAGAACTTTCGAGAAATCATTCGGGAGGTTGTTCGAGAAGAACGGAAATGGTTACTTCCTTCTCCAGAATGACCAGCCGCTGTTTCGATGGCGGAGGCTGTTCGCGAGGAGGTACACCGGGCGTTCTTGCCAGAGGTTCCCGTTGCAGTGGCTCCCGAACAGCCGGCTTCTGACCTACACCGCCACCGAGAAGACAGAACATCCCGTCATACGACAATACCAGTCAGCTCCCCGACGTGAGGCACCGGCGCCGCAGTATGCTTCACGCCCAGAGTAGCGTGGCACGAGGAAGGCCGACGTTTGGAAGACGGCAGACCGGCGCCCCCTTTGCTACCATTGCGGCGAGGCAGACCACATCTACTGGCGCTCTCTATACCGCCAGCTTGGACTTGCGGATTCACGCCGGACAACCCATGTCCAAGGTACGGCGAGCCTCCACGTAAAATTTACGAGTATCTGCTATGCTCACCATACCCGGTGCCGTCTCCACCTCGAGGATCTCGCTCTTGATCATCCCGACTTCCTGCCTCACCGCTTCGCCACTCTCGCCGAGAAAGCCTGGCCCTTCTGTCTCGTCGGGAAAACTGAGTATGGCAACGCCTGGAAGTGGCGTTGCCGAAGACGGACGAAGCAAAGAGCCTCCAAAAACGCCTGAGAGCTCCCACTCTAACGACGACACAAAACAAAACGGCGCATCCGTAAAAATGTCGAACAACGCTCAACGTTATGATCGAATGCATCAACGCGACGGCGCTCATCGACACCTGTGCAGATTATTTTGTTTTGAGTGGGAAGCTTTCTCGTCGACTTCGGAAAGTGATGACTTGTTGTGACTTCCTCCAATAAGAAGCGCTGGAAGTCACCTAATAATGCCGACAGGAATGTGCACCGCGCGCGTCGTGGTACACGTCGAAACCTGTACAGTGAAATTCATCGCGCTGCAGGACTTCTCGAGGGACATCATTCTCGGAATGGACTACTTATGTGAATACAACACCGTCATTCACCTCAGTGAAAATACTCTAGCGCTCCGTAACCCTGTTCCACATCTAAAAGATCCAAAACCATCGCCATCCGCGGTCCGAGTACTCGCCGATCATGTGAGCCTGCCACCTCGGTCAAGTGTCCTTGTGCTCGCCGAGACCAACGATGTCACTTGCGGAGAGGCGCTACTAGAAGGAAACATATCCTTGCTCCTAGGTAAGAGTATCGGCATTGCCAGGAGTGCGGCAAAGCTTCAAGACGGCCGCACAATGGCTGTTGTTGCGAACTTGCGAAATGAGCCACAGTACCTAACCAACGGCACGACTATATCTCTCGTCGAAGACTTCTGCGATGTAACCGATGAACTTGCGGTAGCATAAGGACCTCTCGTCCCCGGCCCGAAAACGTCTGCATCATCGGAGCTCTACGTCAACCCGAAGCTGTCATCCCAGCAGAAAAAAGAACTCATCGAGGTACTCGACGAATTCCACGACTGCTTCGCCGAGCCATCCGGGAAAAAAATGTTTAGCTGGGCTTGTTGGTTCATGACTGAAAATGAGCGCCGAAGGAACGGGGACAGGTGAAGAACTGGAGGACAACACGCCCCGTGTTGTCGTCCACTTCTTCACCTGTCCCTGTTCCTTTGGCGCTCATTTATAGCCATCCGGAATTCGCCAGACGACAATCGCAAAGCATCGGATTATCATGATGATGCGCACCTTGTTCGTCAAACGCCATACCGGGGTTGTTGTTTTTTCTAAAAGAGAGGGAAGCCATCCAGGAGCAAGTACAAGAAATGCTCAACGACGAGGTCCTCCAGGCTTCGAAGACCCCAGAAGCCGTCCCGGTTGTGCTCGTCAAGAAGGACAGGACCCTGCGCTTTAGCGGAGACTGCAGGCGACTAAATAAAATTACGAAGAAAAACGTCTATCCACTCCCTCGTTTAGAGCACGCTTTATCGACTCCGCCACGCTCGTTATTTTTGTCTGTAGACCTGAAGAGTTGATACTGGCAAATTGAGGTAGACGAGCGGGACAGAGAAAAGACGGCCTTCATTACTCCGGACAAACTCTACGAGTTCAAAAGTGATGCTGTGTACGGCGGCAGCGACATTCCAGCGCGTCATGGACACCGTGTTGGCGGGACTAATATGGCAGACATGCCTGGTCTACCTCGACGACGTCGTTGTTATTTCATGCACCTTCAAATGAGCACCTCCATCGCCTAAAGGCGGTACTCCAGGCCATCTGGAGCGCCGGCCTCACCCTCAAAGCCAACGAAGTGCCGGTTTGCATACGGCGATCTGAAGTTTCTCGGTCACGTCATTCGCAGCGAAGATGTTCGCCGCGACCCCAAGAAGACAACAGCCGTAGCTTCTTTCCCAATACCGTCCGACAAAAGGCGTCAGAATGTTTCAGGGTCTTCGCGCCAACTACCGGTGATTTTTCTAAAACTTTCTTCGGATCGTAGCTCCCCTCACTCACCTCACCAAAGATGCCGTCGAATTTGAGGGGAACAAGGAACAACAGCATGAGTTCGACGAACTCATGCTCCGGTACCTGAGCCACTTCGACCAGGATGTCTAAAAAGAAATTCACACAGACGCCTGCAACACCGGGCTTGGGGAACTGCTTGTGCAGGTTCTTGACGATACCGAGAGGGTCATCGCGTATGCAAGTCGGGCCCTCTCCAAGGCAGAAATCAACTACTCGACAACGGAAAAGAAATGCTTTGGCGTTGTGTGGGCAATCACGAAGCTCAAAGCTTACCTGAATGGACGCCCGTTCAAAGTTATCTCCGACCACCACTCACTGTGTTGGCTTGCCAACCTCAAGAACACGGCGGGACGACTTGCGCGGTAGAACCTGAGGCTGCAAGAGTTCGACATCACGATCACCTACAATTCAAGCCGCAAGCACAACGACGCCGGCTGCCTGTCAGAGGCTCCTGCTGGAGTCGGCCCCGACAGACAGAGATTACGACGATGACTTTTTTTCGCGGCACTGGACGCCATAGATTAGGCAGCACAGCAGAGACGCGACCCGGTACTTCGGGGACTGACTGTTGCTAGGCAACAGGAGGCACAATTCCCTGTATGTAAATGCGCCTTTTACCTTCTTTCAGACTTCGTCACAGTCATCTCTACAAGAACTTTGGGGCTGACAAGTGGACGTGGCTCCTGGTTGTGCCGGAGGATCTACGTGAAAAAATCTTCGAGGTGTTCCATGACGATCAAACCGCTAGACACCTCGGCTGCAGTCGGACGCTCGCACGTATTCGCGATACGTGATACTGGCCGAGGATCTGGTTGACACATATAAATACTTAGGTGTGACATTGGACTCATCAATGCATTGGGCAAATCACATAGAAGCAGTCTGCAAGGAGCTATCTTTTGGATGTTTTACGCTGATCCAAGCACGAAAACACTTTAACAAAGCAACGCTGCGCCTAATTTACTTTAGCATTTTCCACCCGCATTTAACCAACTGCGTGGAGTCATGGGGATACACTTATATATCGTACTGCACACCTATTATTGTATTACAGAAAAGGGCTATGCGCATAATAGTATCAGCACCGAGAACTGCCCCGTCTTCACCAATTTTTAAAGAACTTAACATCATGCGCTTTATTCAAGCTAGAGATCACAAACTTGCAATACTGGTCAAAAGGGTAATATATACGAACACTCCGTATCACTCTTCTATTCTGAGTTTTCCTAATAGAAATACAAGGCATGCTAACAATAGTAACCTTAACTTGCCTAAAATATCTAACACATATGGACGTCGAAGCCTTCCCTTTATCGGGGCAAAAATATGGAATAATCTACCTCACTCAATAAAATGTCTGGCACAAAATGAACAATTAATAAAAACCTATATAATGTCTGACAATTATAGTTCACCTAGCTGAATCTTTGTTCGTTCTGTTGAACATAATATGTATTCATGTTAGTTTCTTGACTCCCTGTATAGGTCCGAAGTTTTATACATTTTCGAATCTTTGTTTGTTCTGTTGAACATAATATGTATTCATGTAGTTTTTGACTCCCCGTATAGGTCCGAAGTTTTATACATTTGTTTTGTTTCGCATCTTTGCTTTCATTTCATATTTTAGCACTCTTGCATTTTTTTAGCGTATTTCTCGCATCGTTCCTGACTTGGATTGAAAAAAAAAGCACATTTTTTGTATGGATCCAAAACTAGCCTTGTGGCTATGGATCCAGATGCCATTCACAGCATTTGTATACATATGAATTTTGCGAAATAAAAACCTTCTTCTTCTTCTTCTTCTTCAAGTTCGTCCGCCATTACACCCTGACCTGTCGAGAGTGCCAACGTCAAAATACACCACCCGTACATCCTGCGGGACTGCTCCAGCCAATTGCACCGCCGGTGGCTTCGTTCCAGAATATTGGTACGGATTTACTCGATACCATTTCTACTTCGACGTTGAGAAACCGGTGGATTATTGTGGCGACAGACTATCGGACACGATACGCCGAGACGAAGGCCCTGTTGCGATGGGTCTTGGCCGGGGACACGTCCCTTCCTTCGCCCTCTCTTCTTTGACCGCCCGGCCGTCCCATTGAGAATCGGAGACCTGCCATCTGAGCCGTTGCTGACGGACAGCGTCGCCCGACGCCGTGTTCGCGTCGCCGGGGGCCGGGGTTGGTCGACCCGGGAACCGGATGCGTTGCCGGGCGGTCAGTCCGGTGACGGCGCCGGCGGCGGGGCTTCCGGGCGAGTGCGTTCGGTTCGGGTGGTTACCTCGAGCCGCGGCGCCGCCTGTGAGAGGTGTCATCGGCATCGTGGTCGGCGTCTCGCGGACTGGCAGAGTACCCTTTGTCACCGACTCCTGGCGTGGCTTATCAAGGGCGAGGGTTCCTCGGCGCCGGAAGGTGAAGCCCATCCGCCACTGCAGTGCGCGCGTGCGTGCGCGTGCGTGCTCGAGGAGATGAGCGGGGGCAGGGCCTGGACAGAATGTCAGCTGGCCATTCGACCACCATTGGCTGCCAACCGCTGGAGCACCTACAGCGACCCTATAAAAAGACCAAACGAGAGGTCCCAAAGTGTGCTCTCGGACGATGTAAATACTTCGGCCTATAGGTAATTAAACAGAGTTAGTCGTGAGAAACCCTCCCGTCTCCTGATGTTCCTGCCTGGAGTCAGTTTGCGGTCCCCGTCCTCGCCTGGCCCTGCCTGAGGCTGCATGGGGAACTTCTCGGTGACAACAACTGGTTGGCAGCGGCGGGATGACGTGCCTCCTCATGGGTCCTGGTGCGGGTGAGTGCTTTGCAATTTTCCCTTGATTTGCCAGACCTTTTGCTCCAGTGTCAGTTACGCGAGTAAAAGGCTGCCCTTTCGGCTCAGAAAAACCGAAGTTCAAGCTGACTGAGTTAGATAGGGAGGGAGATTGCGACACTCGGGACCGTGGAAGTTAGTAAGCTGCGCATTCCTGAGTTGGTGGCGGTATGCGAGGAGCTTGGCATAAGCGTGGGGCAGGCAAAGAGAAGGAGGCATGGAGCTACTTCGCGAAAAGGAAGTGTCCGACGTAGAGCTTCAGGAGGCTTGGGAGACGATTCAGGAGCGGGGCGAAAAACAAGAGTGGGTAAAAAACAAGAGCGGGACGAAAAAGCAAAGGAGGAACGCGACAGGCGGGCTCCCGAATTAGAACTCAAAAGGTTGGAGGTAGCGAAGATTGAGGCTGAGCGTAAGAGACATCCTGGATCGGGTGTGCGGCTAGCAGAGAGAGTCAAGATTAAGGACTTAATGCAGCCGTACAAACTAGGAGAAGACATTGGTCTTTTCTTGGTCAACTTCGAGAGAAGCTGCGAGCGAGCAGGTTTTGCACTCAAAGACTGGCCTCAGTATTTGTTGACGCTGTTGCCATCTGAGGCGGCCGACGTGTTGGCACGGTTTAGTGGAGCTCGAAGGCCGCACTTCTTAAGAAGTACCGTTTTTCGACGGAGGCATTCCGCCAACGGTTCGGCATGGCGACTGAGAAGGGAACGGAGTCCTTTCCCGATTTCGCGGACAACCTGAAGGCTAACCTGGTAGAATGGTTAAAGAGCTCAGAAGTGTACGGGCATCATGATAAGGTGATCGAGTGCCGTGCGGTGGAGGAGGTTTTACGAGGTATTCCGGAAAGCATCAGGTGCTGGGTTCAAGATAGGGACCCAGAGATGAACCTACGGAAGGTGGCAGATCTCGCGGAGGAGTACTCTATGCGCAGGGGTCTAGACAAAGACAAATCGGACAAACGCGCTCATTGTCAGATGGCCAAAAGGAGTTTCAGTCGTTAAAGGCGGACTCGGGAAAAGGATCTCTTAGGAGGGGAAACATGAGAAATGTCCCAGATGATAAAGAGTCGCAGGAGGAGGGGGAGCAGTCGGTAGAGGGAAGGAAGAAATGCCTCGAAATAACGCACGAGCTTTCGAAGCGAGAGAAGCCAGTTCGGTGTTCCGGGTATTAGAAACAAGGGCACATCGTGGCCAACAGCCCCGAGAAGGTTGTGTTCTCGTATGTTGCAGAGAGCGCCGACAACAGTGAGGCTCCGTACACGAAAGAAATGCTAGTGAATGGCAAAGCTTGCAGGGTGCTTCGCGACTCGGCAGCGACAATGAATGTAGTGCACCCGTCTTACGTCGAGTCGGGTGACTACACCGACGAGTGTGCGTGGATAAGGGAAGTCGTAGAGGAACACAGCGTCTGCCTTCCAATTGCGACAATCTGTATTGAGGGGCCTTTCGGCGAACTCATCACTGAGGCGGCAGTTTCGAAGAACTTGCCTCAACACTATCCATACTTGTTCTCAAACAAGTCGGAGCTGCTGCTTCGCGAGCAATTAAAGAGTTTCGCGGAGGAAGCAGTATTGGCACTAACGCGATCCCAAGCGAGAAAGCTCTTATCAAGGTTAAGGTACGAACCTCACAAGGAAGAAGGTCGGTCCGCGGCGCGCGGAGAGCTGGTCGACAGAGAACCTGCAGACGCGGCAAATCAAGAGGAATTGCGGTCGGAGGATGCAGCGAGGAGTACCCCACCAGACCAGCAGCAGATTCCAGAGGACCACGAGAAAGGGCAGGGTTTTCTTTCGCCATTATCTCCAAGTCTTGACACGCTCTGTGCTCTTGATCGACCTACACTGATCGCATAGCAAAAGAATGATGCTACTCTCAAGGCATTCCCGGACGGTTACAAAGAGGGGTGGCACACAAGAATATTTCATTCTACACAAGGTCAGGTCTGCTTTGCCGAAAATACCGAGACAGGAAGGGCCGGCACTTTGACCAGTTGGTCATTCCGCTTAGATTTAGAGAGGATCTTCTCCGGCTGGCTCACGGGAACTGCTGGTCGGGGCACTTGGGAATTCGAAAGACCAAGGCAAGGCTGATGCAAGAATGCTACTGGTCCGGATGCTGGAAGGAGGTTGAAGAGTTCGTGCGATCGTGTGATGTCTGCCAGCGCGTAGGGAAGTCATCCGACAAGCACAAGGCTCCGATGCCTTTGGTCCCCATCATCACAGAGCCGTTTCGGAGGCTTGTGATTGACATCGTCGGCCCGCTTCCCGTCACGCAGTCGGGATATCGCTACATCTTGACAGTGGTATGCCCTGCTACGAAGCTCCCCGAGGCCATCCCTCTCAAGGAGGTGAACTCCACGAGCGTAGTCGACGCGCTCCTTTCCATTTTTTCTCGCGTCGGATTTCCCTGGAGATTCAGTGCGATAATGGAAGCGTCTTCACAAGCGCCGTAACTACGACGTTTTTGGAAAAGTGCGGAATCAAATTGATTCACAGCTCTATTTCCCATCCACAATCTAACAGTGTAGAAAGGATGCACGGGGTGCTGAAGAGAGTGTTGAGAGCTTTGTGTTTTGAGCAGCAAAGGAACTGGGAAGCATGTATTCCGACTACTATGTTCGCGCTCCGTTCGGCACCTCTACGAGTCCGCGGGCTTCAGTCCTGCGGAGCTCGTGTATGGACGAACACTGCGGTCCCCTCTGCGACTCCTACGCGAATCACTAGAAGACCAGAGCGAAGACCCAGCCGTCGCACAGTACGTTTTGGATCTCTTGCAGCGACTAAAGGCTCTGTTATACTCCGACGTAACGCGCGCGCAAGCGAACGCTGGCCGAAGTCGGCTACGTCACGTCAGTCACGCCGCGCACGTCGAAAATTCGCCCTCTTTATACTCCGGCGGCTTTGGCGGCTGCCACGGCGCGCGTCGGTGGGCCGCCGGCGCGGCGCATGCGCAGAATCTGACTACGAGGGCACGTTTCCTGCGAGAGTGCGCCACTTCCGGTTCCTTTTCGTTTCGAATAGCAGACGAAAATTCTCGCGCTTCTTGAGCGCCAAGTTCGAGCGATGGCGTGGACGTACCTTGCACGACGAAAACTCGCGCTTGCACTGTTGGAGCACCGCCTGCGCCGCAAGCGTAGGCGGTCAATGTACATACGGTACATCTTTGACAAGCGCACGGTCTACGGTACTCAAGCTTCCTCGTGTCGTAGACACACGGGTGAGGACGAATTCCCTCGATCAGCTTCTCGACGACCGAGTCCGATTCTTCAAACATGACGCCACACGGAGTGGTGCTCCCGTCGTCTGCTATTGCTCGTATTCGCCGCGCTTCCCGCGCGAGGGCTGCCGGGAGCCAGCGCGTGATGCATCCTGGTCCGGCGTCGCTGGCGCGGCCGGCGCGGAATACGGCATGCTCCATTTTGGCGTCGAGGCGGTCAGGCTGCGTCGAACGCCGCCGGTCGCGTCGGTTACGCCACGACGCCGGAGTATAGAGCGTCGGGTTTTCGCCGACGTGACGTCGCTGTGACGCGCTCGCACGCGCGCGCGTTATGTCGGAGTATAACAGAGCCTTAAGTGAGGTAAAGATCGTTGTCGGTAAAGACATGAAGAGGGCGCGGGGAACTCAAAAACATTTTACGATAGGTCCGCCAAGCCGAGATCATTTCAGGTGAACGACAGGTTATGTTATTGACAACTTAAAAGAAAAACAAAAAAAAAACTCGACGTTCAGTGGGAAGTCGTCGTGCAGAAACTATCAGATTTGAACTATGCGGACAAGTTAGAGGGTAAGAGACGGGCTGTGAAGGGGCATCATTGCAACCTCATGAAACCGTACAGGGAACGGGAGGCTGTTGTGAATCTAACACTGAACGTACCCCAGGAGATTCCTACAGAAATTCCCTCTCTGGGCACTGACACCAATCTGACGGCCGAGCAGCTGCTAAAGAAAACCAAAGGAACAGATGACCTGAAATCCTGGCAGGTTTCAGAGTTGGAGGGACTGATTCGAGAGTTCCCGGACGTTTTCTCCGATAGACCAGGGAGGACAACACTAACCACGCACGACATCAAGCTGACATGCGATCAGCCGATTCATGCAAGGCTCTACCGCATCTCCCCGCGACAGAGGAGACTTGAAATTGAGCGAATGATCGAAATCGGGGTCATCGGGAGAGACGACAGCGATTACACCCCCTCTCGCCCTCGTGGAGGTGCCAGGTAAAGACCCCCGGCCTTGTGTAGATTGCCGGAAGTTGAACGCTATTACGTGTGATCAGACTTATCCCATTCCAAATATCAAAGAAAGAGTAGAGATAGTGAGTGGGGCGAGATTCATTTCTACTTTCGACCTGGTAAGACGCTATTGGCAAGTGCCTCTTTCTGAAAGAGCTCGTCGGTATGCAGCCATTATTTCACCCCAGGGAACATTTATCCCCACCGTTCTGAGCTTCAGATTAAAGAACGCCCCTTTCTGTTTTTCGGGACTCATGGATCATGTCCTTGCTGGACTGAGCGACTTCACCCTCCCTTATTTGGACGATATTGCAGTATTTCCAGGAACTTGGGAGAGCATCTCGACCACCTGCGACAGGTGTTGATGAGGTTACGAGAGGTTGGACTCACGATAAAAACAGAAAAATGTCAACTTGGAAAGGCGGAGGTTCACTACTTGGGACACGTGATTGGCCAGGGACTTCGGCGCCCTTCCGAAGTCAAAATTGCGGCCGTGGTGGAGTTCCGACAACCGACGACAAAGAGGGACATTCGGGCATTTCTGGGTCTAGCTGGTTATTACCAGCACTATATTCATAACTTTTCAGACATGGCCAGTCCTTTGACCGACGCTCTTCGTAAAAACGAGCCGCAAAACCTGATCTGGGATGACGCGAAAGGAAGAGCCTTTCAAGCCTTGAAAAGGGCGTTAGTTCAAACGCCGGTGCTAAAGGCCCCTGATTATTACCAGACGTTTGTAGTGCAGTGTGATACGAGTGAGCGGGGAATTGGCGCAGTTTTGTCACAGGTAGTGTAGCAGAGAAACGAGCGACCCATTCTCTAGATTAGCCGAAAGCTGACTGTTCGCGAGGAGGCGTACAGCACCTCAGAGAAAGAGTGCGCCTACCTGGTCTGGGCCGTACAGAAGCTGTCTTGTTACCTCGCCGGGACGAAATTTACCGTAGAAACGAACCACTGTCATCTTTCTTGGTTGCAAAATATGTCCCACAAAAATGGCCGCCTCCTCCGCTGGAGTCTCCCTCTGCAGCAGCACGCGTTTGAGGTGAAGTACAAAAGGGGAAGCTAAATGGGAACGCTGATGGCCTAAGCCGGGGCTTCTAAGACGTGAACGAGCTCTAGGATCGGATGGTACAAATTTGTAAAGTTTTTTGTTTTTGATGTTTCAGATTCTTGGAAATTATCATTTTGATGTTGTGATTGTGTTTTTATTTCAAAGCCCGCTACCGTAACTTGTTTGTGTTGTTCTGGTTTAAGGGATGCTTTGCTTTAAGGAGCTTGGTGACAGCCTGAGCTTGAGTGTCGAATGAGAGAGATTTTAGGGAGCAGGTGGAGGGTTGTCTTTACTTTTGTTTGGTCTGGCGGATAGAAGGAGGAAAGCGAGGCGCTTGTCGGTGCTAGGATCGTGGCTTGCTATGTTTGCCTCGCCAATGCCTTCCTCTTGTGACCTGAGTTGACGTCCCCCACTCCAGAGATTTTGGACCCGGTCCTCGCCTACGTCACAAGGAAGGTGGTGAGCACCGGACCCTCTCCCAAGAAAGCAAGGCACTCATCGAGTCAGCGCAGCACTGTGGGGCTGCTACCTTCCTGATGACCTCGGTGGCGGCGGAGGTGTTGCTGCGATGGGCCTTGGCCGGGGCCGCGTCCCTTCCTTCGCCCTCTTTTCTTTGTCTGCCCGGCCGTCCCATTGAGAATCGGAGACCGGCCGTCTGAGCCGTTGTTGACGGACAGCGTCGCCCGGTGCCGTGTTCGCGTCGCCGGGGCCGGGAGTCGGTCGACCCGGGAACCGGATGCATTGCCGGGCGGGGAGTCCGGTGACGGCGCCGGCGGCGGGGGTTCCGGGCGAGTGCGTTCGGTTCGGGTGGTTACATGAGCCGCGGCGTCGCCTGTGAGAGGGGTCATCGGCATCGAGGTCGGCGTCTCGCGGACTGGCAGCGTACCCTTTGTCACTGACTCCTGGCGCGGCTTATCGGGGGCGAGAGTTCCTCGGCGCCGGAAGGTGAAGATCGTCCGCCACTGCAGTGTGTGCGTGTGTGCGCGTGCGTGCTCGAGGGGATGAGTGGGGGCGGGGCCTGGACATGACGTCGGTTGGCCGTTCGGCCACCATTGGCTGCCAACCGCTGGAGTACCTACAGCGACCCTGTAAAAAGAACAAACGAGAGGACCCAAAGTGTGCTCTTGGGCGATGTAGATACTTCTGTATATAGGTAAATAAACAGAGTTAATCGTGAGAGACCCTCCCGTCTCCTGATGTTCCTGCCTGGAGTCAGTTTGCGGACTCCGTCCTCGCCTGGCCCTGCCTGAGGCTGCATGGGGAACTCCTCGGTGACAACAGCCCTTCCTTTCAGGACAGCCACTGAAGGTCCCGAATTCTTCATTGAATCTATTGTTCTCCGGCACAGCCTCCAGAAGTCCTGATAACCGACCGTGGTTCCACCTTTCTAGCTCAGTTAACTCAAGAGATCCTTCGTTTAAGCCAGACAAGCCATCACTAGAGAACAGCGTACCATCCACACACAAATGACTTGAACGAACGACTCAACAAGACGATCGCCGACATGATGTCTATGTACGTAGACGTGGAGCCCAGAACCTGGAATGAAGTACCGCCGTATGTGACGTTTGCGTATAACACGGCGGATCCAGAAACCACGGAAATGACGCCGTCGCAACTGGTACACGGCCGAAGGGTAACCACGATGCTCGAAGCAATGCTGCCTCATATGCCAAGCGACGACGGCAACGAAGGCACTCAACTGGTCTCTCAGCTCGCGGAGGAAGCCCGTCAACTGGCAAGAATCAGGATTCAAGACTAACAGCGAGTTGACGCACGGCGGTACAACTTCGTCGTCGTGACGTTCACTTTCAGCCCGGAGTTCGGGTATTGGTGTGGACACCGATACGGCGCTGCGGTCTCAACGAGAAGCTTTTGAAAAGCTGCTTTGGACCCTACAAGGTTCTTCGCCGCCTTGGGGATGTGAACTACGAGCAGCTGTCCGACGGAACTCGTCTTTCATCACGCCGCCGTCCGCGATCGAGGTCATTCACGTCGTTCGCCTCAAGCCTTACCACGACAGATAGGACTCTGAAAGCTGGTTTGATTGTTTAGGAATTACTGTAGTTGCAATTCTGCTTTGTTTCTTGTTTCTCTGCTGTTATTTTTTGCATCGGGACGATGCCTTTATTAAAAGGGGAGTTGTGCCACACGCGTTGTCGAGCAAGCGCGCACGTGGGCGAATGGTTGTCGTTCTTTGCTCCAACGCAAAGGGCCAAGGTTCGATGCCTGGAAACGAATGCACAATTTCGTTATATTTGTAAATGTCGCGTTCTGGTAAATTCGAGAACCCTGCTGCTTCTTCGAGGTCCGAATGTTATACGTGCCGAACCTTCTACACCGATTGTTCCAGAAGCCCACACGCGCACATAAGGGACTCCGCATGGCGAGCCGGAGTCAGTCTTTCGCCAGCGCTTGATCCGGCTGCTACGACGCCAACGACGCCCAGTTTTTTGTCAAAAATGTATTTGGAAATACAAATACTGGGATACATTGAAATAGCAGCTAAAATACTGATACTAAAATACATCTATAAAAATGTATCGCGATACGTATCGGAAATACATTTTAAATAGAGGCAAAAAGTATTTGGAAATACAAATACAGGAATACATTTTAGAAAGGCAGAAATACAAATACAGAAATACTGATACTGCAATACATTTTTCAAATTTGTTTGAGATGCCAACTGAGATGAAGTTTGAAGTGGATGTTTTTGATCCCGAAATTACTTTCCGTAGGCTTGGCACTTTGCGATACGGTGCCATCCCTGTTGTGAGGGTCCTTCTTGCCGACCCTCCGCCACCGACACATGAATTGCAGTCCTCAAGTTTCGCCTAGCATCATCTAAACAGAGACATCGTGGATTGCGACCTGATATTGCCGGCACAGGTGCGAGCTCTCCGAGAAACAGCGCGCTCGAGACGAGTTGCAGGCGTACGAACTATGGGCCGGCACAGCGAGGCCACGTCTGGCCTCCTTCCTGGGTTTCGGATCACCAGAGCAGCGGGTCACGCTCACATCAGCTGATGACGTACCCTTGAGCCGTGCAATATTACGGGCGCAGCTGCAGACGCATTCGAACATGTGTTAAACATTACTGCGTGAGTCATCCTACTATTCCACCACCACCACCACCAGGCTCGTGCTGCAACGGACTGTGACTCAGCTTTGCCGGCTGGGAGAGTCGGTTAGCAGCGGGCGTTGGATGCCAGCAAACAATGGCTCAAGAAATCCCTACCTAAGGACCTGCGGTGGAAGATGCTCCGACTCCACTCCTGGCGCGCCACCTGGTTCGAGTCCCCGACTACGCAACACTTCTCAGAAGAGAGAAGAGGACGCATAGAAAAATAGTTTGGAGAATCGGAACGGACCTTGGTCAGCATAGTAACAATGCCCCAGCATCTCCTTGACCCTGGTGCCCTCAGAAGTAAAAAAAAAAAAAATGCGTTTGGATTTGTATTTTTTTTTTCGGAGGGGGGGGGAAGTATTTCTCAAGAAATGTAACGAAATACATTTCATCCTGATTGTATCGCGATACAAAGAAACATTCCAAATGTATTTCGATACAGGAATACAGATACTACAAGTTTGGCACGTTAAACCGTTAGTTTTTTTATTTCACCCATGCCTTTTCCTATGCCATCCGCGACAATATTCAGATAATTATTTTTGTGACCTTTATAATGCGGCACACGTGTTACCTCTGGGCACTTCAAAGATAGTGCGTGTCTATTTTTAGTTTCGTGTCTCTTTAAAATACTTCCGTCGCCTAATACGCTCGCTAATTTGTAACGTCATTGATTTTAAACACCCGGCCTCCAGTACCTGGTCTTTGCCTTCCGCCGTGAGAAGGCGTGGGGGTCGTAAGAAGGGAAAGGAAAAGGTTTTGCTTGCGGGGTTGCCGAACAGGTTTTTCTTGGAGAACGACAGAAGGTGAGAGAAAGAGAAGAGAGAAAGAGGACAAGAACAAATTATAAAAAGTTAAAGATTAAAATATTTCAAGGAAAAGAAAAGAGTAGGTAGAGAGGAGAAATGGGATGAAATGCACAGAGAGGTGAGGTTAGCTTCTACGGAGTGTCGACGAGGCCGGATGACTCGAGGAGCTCCAGTGGCTAGTTCTCAATTTTCCGGCGACGGCGGTTGGAGTCAGAAGGGGGAAAGATGGTCTCTTCTGAAGGATTGTCAGTAGACCTTTTGCCAAATTACCCAAGAATAAAAACGAACGCCGGAAACGTAGTAAGCGTCTTCATTTCTAACTGTTCGAAAACAAAAATCCAGAATTAAAGGCACTTCGCACGCGCGTTCAAAGGACGCGTTATTTTGGTTACTTCATACTTTTCTTATAGGAAAGACGAGCACATGCGGCGCGTGTATCAACGTTCCCAACATTCTCTTTGGTGTTTGAGTAATTTAGCGAAAGGTATATTCCGATCGCGGAGCGCTTCAGCGAGCAGGACCTGACGGGCATCCAGTACTTTGGCTGACGGTGCGCTTTCGAGATGCACAACCATAGCCTCCTATATACTGACAAAGCCTGGCAGATCGCCACGAGAAGCGGCCGCCGAAATGGAAAAGGTGGAGCGGCAGGCCACAGATGAGAGGAGAGTCACGTGACTGGCGCCCCGTTGCGGCGAGACGCCGAAACACACTTTTCCCGAGCGAACAAGTGTGTTTCGGGTCCTCACCGCTGCAAAAGCTGTGCGCTGACCACAGGCTCCCTCAGAAATGCTCTATGCTACCAGATCCTCGCGCTCCAAATCTGCGTGGTTCCGTCGTCAAACTGCCGGGCTTTGCGAGTATACAGGAGGCTATGGCACGAGACACCGAAGCGTACTCGAAGGTGCAAAGCTCGCGCTGGAGGCGGGGGCAACTGAAGCTCTTGCGTGCCGTTCTCATCTTGTGATCGTATAAGTCTCTACGTCTTTTTCTAAAAAAGGAGCTCCGGCGAAAGTTCGACAGTCGTTGATTTACCTTCAAATGGGCTGAACGCATCAGTGGAAACGTCTGAACTCTTAAGACAAACTAAGGGCTGTCCACCTAGGACACGACTTGCGCCGTGCACGGCATTCACTGGACCAGGGGTTTTCAACCATTGAGGTTTCGCGGACCTCTCCGTGGATCGGCGCAGATGATGGAGGACCCGGTTTGTGATGTGGGGGAAGGAAAAGGTATAGGTTAATTATGATAATGATTTAATATTTGGATATAACTAAGGGCTAGTGTGAAGTACACTTCTCTCATTGACATACATACGAGAAAACTCACCCGAAAATCGTAACGTTTTTTGTCTATATGCAAAAAGACAACTTTTCATGCCGGGCCTGACTGATGAGGCAGGGCTTCGCGGACTTCTGAATGCCTTCGCGGACCCCAAAGGGTCCGCGGAACCCCATTTGAGAACCACTGCACTGGCTGGACAAAGGCAGATTTTTCCTCAGCTTCCGGCCTGCATTGAAACAATTTTGTGTCGGGGGGAAAGCTTACGTAACGTCATTTTCTTGCGTAGCTCGTTTGCGTCCTTGGACAAAGCAATTAGAGCGTGCTCATGACGTATAGGGCAGGACGTAGCCGCTCACATACTCTGCTGGCTGTTTTCAAAGTCTTCGCTACTGTCTGTCTTTACCATCCCGAAAACAAGAGAGCGGAGCAGAAGAAAGCGAGGAGGCAAGGAAGAAAGCCGCGCAGTTTCCCTCATAAAGGTGTATCCACACGACGGACCGGGCCGCGGACCGATTGATCACGTGATGCGCGGCCCGCGGGCCGTCCGGCTGCAATGAGCATCCACACGGCGGACCAAAAGAGCAGACGACAGAGCGAACCGGCCGGTCTAACCCTCGACCTCACAGCTCCGCCAAACGCATGCAGCGAGCTGCTTTGAGGCTATTTGTAAGGAGCAAAGATGGAGGTTGAACAGGGACTCTAGTTGAACGAGAGAGACGTTTGGCCGCGGTGGCCCTGGCGTTCGCTATTGAGGACGAGGAGGACTTAAGTGAACCGAAAACGGCATGCTGGATGAAGCGCGATGAAGTAAAAAGTTGCATCGTCGCACCATGCCGCCATCGTCGCACAACAAAAGGTTCATCTTCTTCGTCTTCAACAGTTGGTGCCAAATAAAAAACGACAAAAGTCAGCTTGTTGCCAGACTTAGAGGTTCAATTATACTAAAAACGCCGCGGTCCGCCGCCAAAATCCGGGCGAGAAAAGTCGCTTGGCATTTCTCAGAAGCGCGGGCCGCGGACCGCCGGCGGACCTCGAAAACCGGTGACGTAAGATCACGTGATGCGCGGCCCGCGGACCAAACCAGCAATTTGGTCCGTCGTGTGGATACACCTTAACAGGGTGGTTTATGTCAGCGTTGAAAACCTGAGCGCGTTCCGAAACTATCGTGTTCTTTTTTCTCCTTTTTTATGAAGAAACAACAACCTTTTTAGTTTTAGTTTTGTCTTATTTTATTGCTTTGCGCGGCACAAGCCATGACCGGTGTAGTCAGCTTTTTAGAGGTCAAATTAAGTTTTTGTCCCAAGTTATGGAATTTTCAAATGTGGTCCTTGCTGTTTTCAAATTTAGAAGCTTGACGGGCCACACTGAAAGCCTGATGGCAGATGCAATTGGGGCAACATTTGGGCTGTGCAACTTGTTTGTCATGGCTCACAAAAGTTTGATTGTATGAAATGCATGTTGGAAAAGCTAAATTCAGCATTGCAAAAAAATCCTCGACATGCTGTGATTTTTTAACTGCCACCTTGACCTGCAAGTTTTACATGTGACGTCACCTAACTGGAAAAACCGGTGAAATTTGAATATTGAATTTGGCGTAGTGCTAATTTGCCACTTTTTCAATACTTATTTGAATTTAGAAATGCCAAAATTCATGGCTCAAATCACAAACCCGTTGTATTTCGAACAAAAAAAGACTAAATTACTTCGTTAAAAAAAAATGATTTTTTTTAAGGGGATTATAGAACAATTGTAACAGTAGAATAATCTTAAGCTTCTTACTTTAATTTTGCTTTTGATAGCACCTTGGTTTTGAGAAATACACCATTGCGGTGAACTGTGTTGAAACCACCGAAACACAAAGAAAGGCGCCGTTAAAAGAAGAAAAAAGATAGGGGCACGAGTCGAAAAGACACAACTCCGAGAAGCCGTGGAATGGAAACACAGAGGCAAGATCACGTGAAATTGTTGCTGAAGCCGTCCCCCCAGAAGGCAGGCTCGGCGGAACATCGAGACTCAGCGAGGCCGCTTCGAACTCGGCGATCCTTCGGTACCTCTGAAGAACCCTTGAAGACGACTGCCCCAGTACTCGGAAGAAGAAAGCCACAACCTCCGGGACCGCAACTAACATCCCTGGCCACGCTACAGATCAAACTGATGAAGTGTCATCTCCTGGGATACGTAGTGTATTTACAAGCTCTAAATTTCATGTAACTTTTAGTACTTATTTAGACTCCCTCGTTATTTTGCGAACTCTAATCTTAATTTCATGATCCGTGCTTTATAACGACGAGGGTCACATTGCTCTGTATACATTTAGATACCAAAAGATATTTAAATCTGGTTAGATACTTTGTTGTCTACATTTTAACTTTGTTTAAATTTGACACCTAAAAGAGATATGCAAAAAAGCGTATGCTTTTTTGCGAAGACATACGAACTCTTCCGCACGAACCTCCTCACGGCCACCTTCCTCTGGAGTAGCGGGATTCCACTGCGTAAGCAAAAGGAGAAAAACTACTTCAGCTAATCATTACTATTATCTAATTTCCAGCCATGTAGGGGAACCACGGTGGGACATATACTCAAGAGGGCCCATGGGTAGATGAGCCCCCGCTTTTGCAATACAAGAACCTTCGTCCAAATTGCGAGCTAAAACATAATTGTTGTGTAAGGCTCGTAAGAATATTAGGTGCTGGAGAGAATCAGTCATCTGTATCAAGCCCTCATTTGGAACATTTCTTTGTTCACGTTTCGACAATTTAAAAGCACAACTGAGTAACCCAAATATGCACTTGAGCCTGCCACCCCGCAGTCTCCACCGCACGATAAAGTCCGTCTCAGCGTATGGTAAAGAAGCGTATTTTCTATGAAGGAACAAGCAAATGCAGCATCTGAAGCTAACGGCAGACGCCAACTTACGAATGCCGTCTACTTAAGTGAACGCGGCAACGATAGCCAAACACGGACGGGCTGTTGTGGAGGTCAACGCTGAGAGCGGAAAGCGGTCTCCTGGCAAACGCTTGGCGATACCGACGAGGCCAGCTGGACTCTTGAGCCTGATATTAGGGAGTTTCAGTTGATCGCTTCCATAGGCCCGCTACCGCTAGGGGCGCGCCTTTCAGGGCATGCATCGAAGTGGCAGAGCGAGCTCCCGCTACAAATAGCGTGACCTAAGAGCCCCTGTATATGAGAACGTAGCTGCCAGAGTAGCGCCACGCTTTTCCTTGTGCCACCTCTCACCGCGATCGGTCACACGCGGTACCATAGCAACGAGCCGAGCTGGCACCGTGCCCATAGCAACCGAGGGACTACTCGTCACGTGACCTCGCAAGAGCCGTGATGTCAATGGTAAGATGGCAGCGCCCAGAGCTGGTGGATGCAAGTTTGTTCGGTGCGCGGTAGTCGTAATGTGCCACTGCTTGCCGACGATTTCGGACTTCTTCGTGCTTTCTGACACAAAAATAACGTGAAGATCTGAAAGAAACTTGACTTGATACTTTTTCTGTGCAAGATCGCTCTGGATATTAGGACCTGTGCGACAGCATCAGTCGTATCGCAGTAGCGGTGCTCGGATTCCCGGATGTGCTCGAGGATCGATAAGACTTTTAGCATGCAATTTTTGCATACTCGGCTTTGTTTCAACGTTGGAGTGTCTGAGAATCGATGCGAAATGTATGCGTCGCATGTTGGGCCTTGGGAAAGTTCTTTCAGCCCCAGGAAACCGCATAATCACAGACACTTTTAGTGAGGAAGCTCCTGCGACTTTTACGTTTTGTACTAATCAACAGTTTTACAATATAGCTTTTAGGATAAAATTTTCGAATGTTTTTAGCTTCCTTTTAAAGTTCAAGTTTCTGAGAATTGAAACGAAAGGTATACTTGCGTGCAGGGCCTAGGGGAAGTTGGTTTAGCCCTGTGTCACCCAAAAATCACAGCAACCCTTAGCGAGGAAGCGCCTGCAGTCTTCAACCTTCTGTACTAATCGAAGATTTTGCAAATTGGCAGTTCTGAAGACTTTGATATAACGTGCTTTCGTTGCACTGGCCAATTGCATTTGATCGCAGTGTTTTTTTGTTTGTTTTTTCAAGTGACAAGCTGCCTTTTTCTCAAATGACGTATATGAAATGATTTGCTACATAACAATGCATCAACACATACTAATAAACTTACATGATCAGAGGTGTGTCCGTCTTTGAAAGTAACAATTTACAGACATAATTATTTTTTACGAGTGTAATATTTATTTTAGTGTAGCTGGGCCCGTTTTGTGCTCATTAACATCAGTGTGCTATGATGTTATCATCATGTGTGTATGGTTTTAAATATCTTCTTTGCAATGCCTACAAAGGCCAAAATGACGTCAGCCGACCCCAGCTCACGCATTGGACATGAAAACAGAGTCACTCGGACGTATGTGCTCGTCAAAAACCAATTCGTCGACGAATATGTGAATTCTCGTTCGTGGCCAATGAGTGCACTGACAGAACTTATCATCACTTGCGAATGCCAAGTTCTATGGTGGGCTTAAAAAGGACGGTGGAAGCTTTGGGTCATTGCACCGGTGCTCTAGCATGTCACAGCCGCGTGATTTCACAGTTTGCTTTTGAGTTGAGGATTACAGCTAAGGAAGAAGTAGTTAAAAATCATTTATTGGCCCTTTTAATACGGATATATGTGCTACATCAGAAGAATATATTGACTTTTTCATGCCGGTAAGCTTCCGGACGACCACTTGGCCTATCGGCAAGAACACCACATATCCGGCGTCCGTCTCATTTGATGGTGCTAACAATCCTCTTTAGACCACCATTCTGTCTTTCTTGGTTCAACCTCGTCGACTGTTCATCGCCCAAACGAGGGTGAGATCGTCGTCGACGTCGCTCCTCGCCAGTCGGTGAGATAATCTCATCTTGAATGGATGATTAGGTCTTAAAGAACTATGATGGTAAGCATACATTCTGCTTACTATGGAGCAGTCGAGCAGCAGTCTTGTCCCGAGGCAATCGTCCTGTCGTGGCCGGCGTAATCGGATTTCGTTCCATAGGAGCGAAGTCCGAAAGTACAGGGACGGTACGCACGTCCCACGAAGCGGCCGCCATCCCGGTGGTGCGGAAAACCACTCGCCTTGTCCGTGCACCGACGATACTTAGCAGCTCTCGTCGCCCGACAGTCCCCGGGCTGCAAGTCGCCTCACTTCACAGAAGAAACATTCACCGTTCCTCCAGAGGCCCGTGCCGTACCGCCATGCCAAGCGTCTTTTACCCAACGAGGTAGAGGGGCTTAAAGTGATAAACCAAAAGTTCGGAAGTGGCACCCCTACCCCGGTTGCCGCCATGTTTTACGCAAATGTGACCACTCGTCACGTGACCTCACAAAAGCCGTGACGTCATCGGTAAGATGGCAGCGCCCAGAGCTAGTAAATGCGAGTTTGTTCGGTGCGCGGTATCCGTGATGTGCAGCTGCTTTCCAACGACTTTGGGCTTTTTTGTGCTCGCTGACGCAAGTATAATGTGAAAGCATAAAGGAATGAGTCTTTATACCCTTTTTGTGCAAGATCGCTCTTGATCATCTGGATGTTAACGCTTGTGAGACAGAATCAGCCGTATCGCCGTACCGGTGCTCGGATTCTCGGATGTGTTCGAGGATCGACAGAACTTTGAGTACTTTTAGCATGCAACTTTCGCATTCTCTTAGCTTTGGTTGAACATTGGAATGTCTGAGAATCGACGCGAAATACATGCGTCGGACGTAGGGCCTAGGGGAATTCGTTTCAGCCCGAAGTTACTGCATAATCACTGCCAACGTTTAGTGAGCAAGCTCCTGCGATCTTTACGGTTTGTGCTAATCGACGATTCTACATTCGATCGCTTTTCTTGCTTTTTTGTGAACGCGAAGTGCACACTTATTTTCAGCTGCGAGGATGACGTTTTATTGAGTGTGGGGATGAATAAATCGTTGCGGGCACCTGCTTCAAAGCTATTCAACTTGCTATAAGAACAACCGTTTTGGTGTACGCATAGATTAGCTTCACATTTTTCTCTTTCGTAGGATTTATTGCAGCAATACTTTTTTTCATCACGAGTGCATCGTATTAGTCGGTCAATTATTTACTTGTTTTAATTACCTGGACAAGGTAATTCATATTTGTGTTCGTCCCTTGCCCCGAAGAGCAGTCTTGTTGAAAAATGTTGACACATCATTTCGGTCTCTTCAATAGACTCTTTTCAAAAGTGTGGGCTGCCTATACTTTGTATCACCGTAACTTGGAAAAGGGCAACCGCCACAGCCCCGTCGAGCCTATCAGAGAGACGGAGTGAAGGTATGTGACATATCTGTGCAGACCAGACGAGCAATCTGATATGTTGTCATGTGCCTCTCTCCAACGTGCATATTGACTCACCGAGACTGTAGCCTTTGCCGTTTGCCAAATTGTGATGGAACGAATTACAGTAGCTACTACTCTAATTACCCAAGGCCAATTCATACTTTGGGCATTTGTTCGACAAGAACGTTATGTCCGCCGTCACTGTGAACTCGGCTCAGATACTATTGGACTCGAATGCTGCATTAGCGTTCGACATGAACTGGGGCCCATTCATGTGCTCTACGCCTAAAAAAATGGTGACAATTGTGTTGCTTGATGGGGTTTTGCAAATGGTCTATTGTGTCATACGTATAGAAAATGTCCTGCTGTATAACAACGTATCAACACACTTAATTAGATTAGACGCTCAGAGGTGTGTTCGTCTTTGTAATTAACAAGTTACAGCAATAATTATTTCTTACGAGTGTAATATTTATTTTTGGTAGCTGGGCTGGTTTTGTTCTCAATAATGTTAGTGTGCTATGATGTTATTATCACTGTGTAGTTTTAGGTATCCTCTCTGCAATGCCTACAAAGGCCCCGGGAGGGAATAAATTAATAAATAACATTTTCACATCACTGGAGGGAATAAATTAATAAATAACTTTTTCACATCACTGGAGTTTGTTTTCGGATGCACCACATGTTCAGGAGAGGTGGAACGAATGCAGCCCCATGCAACAAGTCTGCCAGTCTGGCATGTCCCATTAATTAATACTGAGGGGTCGGAGATGGTGATTGTCCTCAAAAGGTCCAGCGTATGCAGTGAACACACTTCTTGGTGTCTAGACTCTGAAGGCAAGCGGAAATATGTTTATTTGGTTATTGTATCAAATGTGTTTATTTCCACTTGATTACACAATTATAGATTCTTGGCAAATGGTTCCATAATGAGTTCTTTCTGCGACAGTCTCGTGTCAGGCGTTCAGTTGTTGTACCTGTACTCCTTGTTGTCGGATGACGCTCCTGGCACGTCTGTGTTCAGTTTGGTCGAGTGGCAACTTCGAGTGACTGATGCCGTCTTGCAATCATACGTCATGTGCCGCCACTGACATCTGATGCACTGGAGCTGCAGGGCTGGCCTATAATACGCACATTTTCCTGGTAGTTTTCTGCGTCAATGCAGCCAGCTGGGGCATGTATTGCTTACATGGCTTTGCCTTTTCCTGTACCATTGACTTGATGGCTGGCAGCAATGTTTGTTTGCTATCCAGGCCATTTCACTTCAATTCCGTAATGGTGATTTCTTCTGCATCCCGTAACCACTGCAACTTGTGTGAGTCTCGTGTGGCAGAGTGAAGTTGGGTGATGCCTGGTGTCCACTTTTGAGAACAACCAACCATTCTATTTCTCCAAGTCACTCAGCGGCATTCTCCTTCAAAGTTAGAAATTGTTTGATTCGTGGCGTGGACACAGATAATTAGTGTCAGCAAATTATTAGGTATCGTCCTTGGAGGACAACCGACATCAAATCAACTGTCCTTGCATTGCCACTCACCTGCTTTGTCGTGCTTACCTCCCATCGAGGTGAAAGGGATCAGGAGCTTCGGGGTAATGTCGGCACCAGGGACAAAGGCCGCCGAAGATACCTCAATGTTTCGCGGACGTTTGTCGAGACGTGGGCGAGGGTCGTTCTGCTTGAACCCTTGCAGGCCAATTCACTGGTATGGGTACCTCCAGTAGACATGATCGGCCTCATGCAATGGTAGCAGAGTGGTTTTCGGTCGACCATTCGCAGCACCTCCGTTTTCCTCGGTGTATTTTGTTCAGCGCGGACCTACACTGGTTCTTCCTGATGTCGGGAATGCTTCGGCGTTGGGGTGTCTTGTTGAATTGGTATTGAATAGTAACGGGTAGCCGGTGGCGGTCGTCGTGACTTTGTGGCATAAGTCGCCCTCGGTTCGTCAGATGCCGCTTTGCTCGAAGAAGTCTCCAGTTGAAATGCATGTCGAACTTGTTACGAAACAATCTCGGCAATCAAAATAAAAGCCGGGAAACTGATGGCAGGAAGTAGCTTCCTGATCTCCCCCATGCAACATTGTGGATGATGTCGCAGATGCCTGGGAGGCTGGCGTCGAAGTTGCAGCTTGATGACTCAAGTGTCAAGACGCTGGGGAGTTGTTGATATTGGCAGGCTGGGGTTTGCAGTGTACATTCAATGTTGGAAGCCTCGGTGATATGAACCCTTCGACTGTTGTCGTGGGGTTGCGGACAAGGCTGCCGAAGGTGTTGTGCATCACACGAGGGACATGGGATTCTTAGCTTCTTGTCTTCTTTAGCATCAGGGTTGGCATGGGTGTTCGATCAGGCGCTAAACATCCTCCAAGAAGGCGGTGACTCTTTCGTTGGGGCCGTGCTCTGGACAGAATCAGGATTTCGGCTCTCTCTCGTCAATGTTGGCTGATGAACGTGCACTTCAGCTGGATCTTGCAAACTTCCCACGACGTTAAGGAGGATTCGTGGTTCTCAGACCTGTGCCTGGCAGTTTCTTCCACAATAAATATATGTTCTGCAGGAGCTGGTTGTCCGCCTACCCATTGTTGCGGGCGACACGGTCTTATTGTTTAATCCAGCCCTTAACATCTTCATACACATTGCGTCGGAGTGTGAGGTGCGACGGGCTTGCAAACAGTGGTGGGAGCGGATGCGGTTTGCTGCTACAGGTTTGTCATTTTTGGCTTAGTCAGCTTCGGTTTTTGTGGCAAAAGGCCGAATTCCGGTGGTTCTAGCTGGTTGCAGCGACTGGCTCAGATTCCAGGTTATTCGCGGTGTATTTCCGAGGTTCGTCCTTGTGGCACTAGCTCGTCTTGCGGTTTTTCTGCCGGGCTCGGGATAGGACTTGGTTCACGGCTCGCAGGTGGTTTAAGACGCGGGATAGTCTGCCACCCGTGTCTTGTTATCGGGCAACTCGGCTATGCCGCCTGGGTCCACACAGAGTGAAGGGCTATGGGTAAAGTGCGCAGCACCCCCACCAGAAGATACGATGACAGCTGAGCATGGACTGGATCTTTCCAGAATAGTAAATATTATAAGAAAACAGGACAGGAGCAAGCATCCATGACAATATAACAAAACTGACAGAAGAGGGTCTATCCGGACCACTAAAGAAGCTGCATTGCTTTAGTGGCATTCTGTCCGAATAAGTCCTCTCCTTCGGGGTTTGGCGACGGCCATGGACAAACTGAAATGAAATGAATGTGGGACCACTTCTCTGGTAATGAGTTGCTGCAGACTGTCGTCGCAAAGCGGCGTGAACGGGTGGACTGGGTAGGTAACACGCGCGATGGAATGTACATACAGCTTGCAATTCGCGTAACGGGTGTTGATGAAACTTTTGTGTCGACGAAACGTGCGACAGACCAGCGGAATCAATACCAACTGCAACACCTGTTCTGCTTGAAATTGCACGTGTAGTGTACGCCAGAACAATTTGGGAAGCAGCACAGTATCATTTATCACGGCACGGGAATTACAAGCTTCAAGGCAGCTCTCCGGTGCGCCGCACAACCGAAGTGAGCCTTCGGTCATTAGAACGAAGCGGCGCCACGATTGCACACTGCCAAGCACGACTCACGCAATTTCTGTCGCTAAACTGTGTATCCAAATATATTGCACAAGCTTCACCGCATACCTGAAAGATTCCGATGGTCGACGAGAGCACAGAAACGTCGCCTTAAAATTTATTCTGGCGGTATCCGAATCAATCCGAGGTCCGAACAACGTAGGGCCGATTGTCTCTTTCGTGGCAATATCCCCGTCGGTCACCAGCGAAATGAACACCGTTCCTCCGTATTTTCACGTTCTACCTACGTGAGACACCACGCTGAACTCTAAAGTCGCTTTCGACTGGCCTCATATGACGGCTTCCGCGTCTGAAATCAACTCGCCGAGTCGGATGACAACGAACAAAGCATCCGACAAGCTCCAGCCCAGCTGGTGCCAGCCGCTGCCTGGGCACTGCCATCTTTCCTGTGACGTCACGTATTTGATTTGGTCACGTGACGAGTGGTCAAATTTGCGTACATTGGCAGCGGCCTTATGGGGTCACTTTCAAGTGCAGACCGGAACCCCGGTTTATTGCTTTAAGCCCCTCTACTTCGTTGCTTTTACCACTTTTCAATGAACGAATGGAGACAACTAGAAAAAGTTGCCGCCCGGCGTCGCTAGCAGCACGGTTACCATGGCAACCTCCCAGGCCCAAAATGGGGATCCCCATCGGCGCTTCTGACGTCCTGCATCTAGGTAATTTTGCGTCGTGTCGCTACTCTGGCAGCTACGCTGCCATATACAGTGGCTCTAGCGTGACCTGAAACCACGATCTACTAAAACTTCCTATTATAGGCACTTTTAGTAAGTCTTACGCTAGAGCTTTGTTTTGCTAGCAGGAGCTCTTGTCGTCACTTCGAAGCATTGATTGAGCAAGCGCCCGCTGGGCCCGCTTTCCGCACCGTACGATCTACAAAACTCTCGAATAAAGATTCCCCTAGCAAAGCAGGGCAAAGCCAGGGGTGATCGCGCGCAACCCGCTTTGTTTGGAAGCCTAGCTTGGAGCCCAAGCTAGCGTTGCCGCGTTGGTAGCAGACGCCATTCAGAAGATAACATGGCTGCAGCTGGCTTCAAACGCTGCGTTCACGTGCGTTTTATTGACATTCAGTGAGCGTAGCAGACGGACTTTATTGTTGAAAAGGAGATGGTGGTGTGTCGAAATCAGATGCGAACTTGAGCTCTTTCGTCGTGTTTTTCAATAGACCTTTTACTCTATTGCCCATGCACCAAGGAGAATGCAGGAATCGGTGTTCCACGCGCCGCACGTGCTGGCCTCAGCAGTAGTAACTTTTCTAAAGGATATGCATAAAACCAGAGCCGTAAATGTAGAGAGTTTGGTCATTCCTTGGGAAGTATAGGAGACAAATCAGGAGGCACCATTGGCCGAAAGCGGCCTGGGCGTCTTCCAGGGAGTCTTCAGAAATTCGAATGTAGCCAACCAGAAGCCGGAAATAATACCCTGGCGGTGGTCGCGAGAAACAAACCTGATAAGTGCATCGCATTAACTATCGGTGACTGAAAATATGGTACACGTGATGTTTCAATCGCGCTCATCCAAAATGATGGTGGAAGAGTGCGACTAGCGGAACGATCGACATAATCCTTACGCCGGGCGCCGAGGGCCGGGAATCTGCCGTCCGGGCGGTCACACTCTGTCCGAGCAAAACAGAGTTGAGCGGTGCATTTGTTTCTTACATCTTTCTGCATGATCATGATCAAAACATCACGTGCACCCTATTTTCAACCACAAAGAGTTACTACACCTCACTCTTACGCGCTTATTAAAACCATATACGAACATATACCTTTGATCAGAACTGTTTCTCGCTACCACCACTAGGGGATTCTTTTCGGCATCTGGTTGGTCAAGGGAGCATGTCAAGCCCTCTTTCCGAGTCTGGTGCACGCCCTGGCTCTGCCCGCGCCTCCCATTGACCAAACTCTCTCTATACACGACTCTGCATAAAATAAATTACATCTTGCACGCGCGTTTGTCAACGCTTTATTTTGGTTATTTATTTCAAATATTTTATACGGGGAAGGTGTGCGCGTGTGGCGCGTGGAACACCAATGCCTCCATTCTTCATTATGCTTGTGTAATTTAGCAATAGGTATATAGGCGGAACGTGAACGAAAAGAGTTGAAACAAAGTGGCTAACGCAGAGGGCTGATTTTATCCAGTGCCTAATATTTTGAACAGCCCGATATGACAGGCGCTTTTTTTTTTGTATTTTCACCTTTGGCTTTTTTTTACTGGAACGCGGGACTAAAGAATCAAAGTGCTCCCAAGAGTATATTTTAGTAGGTTTGCAAGTCGTGCATTTATTTGCTCAATTTTTGGGTACATTTTGGGAATCTTGTTGTTTGAGCTTGAATACATGCACTAAAAGTTGTCTATCGTCGCAAATCGTTTATTAGGCATAGTATAAGCAGCTCAATTTACTTTAAGTAAACAAAACGAACCTCTCTTTGCCGTTTCCGCGCTAATGTGCGCGTGTTAAAACCATCGTTTTTCGCTCGTGCGAGTTCCACTCTAAGCTACGAAAATCAGCGATGTTGACCGTTCGCTGTGTACCGATCTATCCAGACCGTAAATAAAAAACAAAAAACATTGTGGTCTTTTGAATAAAACTTCCAAAAAAGGAAGGTATTTTGCAAACACAGCGGAACAATGCTCGCTGGGAGCGCTAAAGAACACGCAACCAGGGGCTATCCGTCCCCCCTCATAATGTCACTGCCAGGGGACTCGGAGGATTGTCTGTTCCAATTGTTTTTTCTCAGTTTCATAGACTATTCCAAGAAGGCAATTCTGGCCAGTGGAATTCGCAGTGACGGTCCGTAGGGCGCGTGCTTTGCTCACTTTCCGAAGCGACGAACTTGTGCCGGCTGGGCTATGGTATTCAAATGAAGGGCCGAGGATTTCTAAACGCTGAAATACTGTATAGACTTTCAGTCATCTTGCCTCCAGCGTGAGCTTCCTATCTACGACAACGCTTCGGCTTCTCGTGCAATTCGAGCCCGTGCAACTCGAGCTCGTGCCCGCAACCGAAGCATGAAAGAAGGCGTCAAAAGACGCGCTTTGCCACTCTCATGACGTCAATACCTATAAAAGTGTCAAAGTCCGCGAATTGTTATGTTATAAGTTTAGGATGTCACTGCCATTCACTGGAATTGTCGCGAGCACGAAAACAAACACGAATAAAAATCCTCTTACCGCTCAAATAGTAGGAGATGAACTGAGCGCTCAGGGGCGTCGAGGCTTCCTCGCGTGTGACGTCAAAGGATTGCACGAATTGCGCGAAAATAACACCTCCGGCTCGAACGCTCAGTGTAGACGTGAGCATGGCCCAACAACAAAATCCACTCACGATCCAGCTCCATCTAGAATCCAAGCCGTGCTCTGAATCCTTCGTGTGCCTTTCCATTGTCTCAAAGGCAGCATGTGGTAGGTGCCCGCGATTCACTTCTGTAGCATAAACAAAATATTACGAACTGACTAAAGCTTCAAATGCCCACGGCACAACGGCACAATCTTGTTACTTAAATAAACGACCACCTGGTTTACATTTTGTTCACTCTCGGCTACGCTAGCTCCTAGCAACTGCGTTGATGCAGAATTTTTTTGTTCACTAGAAATACTGCAAACAGCTGCACAGGTTTCGTCATGTTTTGCCTTGCTAGCTGCACCGTTCATTCCACTTGACTCCCATAAAACTTTATGATTTTGTGTCGTTTTGCTCTAGTGTTTCCTTGGGGAACCTGCGCACTTAAAAAAATACGTTTGCGTTTCGTTTCGGAAGCATTTTCTACTAGTTTTAAAATGCATATAACAAAAATAATGTATATGCTCTCGCTTCAAAACTCCTGTTTTTGTTCATAACTGTTATGCTGAGTCCCTGCGTCACGCGTAAGTATGTTCTGATGCCAATGTTGGCGGGACATTCATCAACTTATTCTTTTACCATCTGAGGTATATGCGAAAATTTAACATTCAGTCGTTCTTCATTAAGGCCACGCAGCTGTTTTTTGTGTTTTTAATTTTCGGTATTTTCGAAAACCATAAAACTTTACGGTTTATATAGCTATATAGCTATACGGATAAAGAAGTATAGAGGTACCCATTTTCCAACAAAACGTAACCCTGTATTTTGAATAAAGCTAAATGTAACTAATATGTGGAAAAATATATTTTTGGAAAGTGGCCTGCTAAACAAAACGGACATGTTCTTCAAGTTACCGTATCGAAAGAATAAACAGAGCAGCCTTCTTTTATCTTTAATATTCCTTGTAAACAGGAGTGAAAAAAAAAACTAAAGGCATTTTTGGTGGTTAACACACGAGTGAGTGTACATTTGGCTGGAGCGCGTATATTGAAATAGTCAGGTTACTAACTCGCACGCCTTTAAAACATTTAGGATGCATCATTGAACAAACGTGGAATACATGTTGGGGAAACACGCGTATTATAAATAAGTGTACGAAAGAAACTTCTAGTTTACGCGTTCACAAGTAACTCATGGCATTATGGATAGAGAACAATAAATAAATAATATCTCTTCAAGAAGGACATGAATACTATTTTCACTAAAGCCAGGCAGATAGACGATGAATAACGAAATAAAACAAAACGTTTAATTCGCGACTCCAGCAAAACGAACGGCGCCTAGCGGAAAAGCAGGAGCCTAAGCAGTAGACAACGTTCCTGGAGCAAGGTGGCGGTTTCAAAGGCATGCCGAAAGTTGTCCACACACTCAGTGCATGTTGAGCATGTTGGTTCGGACAACCTCGATGGTGCGTCTCTGTCTTACGCAATACGTAGCCTTGAGCGTACACTCTTGACAGCAGCCTGCTTCAGTTCTGTCTTCTTTCTTTTGACATAGGCAGGCCTGTCCCGACTTATTACGACGCTTGGTTGTCTTAGCGGCGACACATCCGTAGGTAGCATGCTGCGATTTAGACCTTCAATTGCTTGTTCAGCTGGCACAAGCATGTCAGAGCACGGCTCTTGGCTTTTCATCCAGATTTTTTTAGTGATGTGCATGAAGTAATTGTAGCACAGGTAGTCCGTCAGACTCACTTTGGTGGAACAGTAAGGTGGAAAACTTTGCTTCAAAGCGTTTAGGAATCCAGCTCGCAACATTTCAAAAATTCCGCTGCTTTGGTAAACTATTTTTGTACTTGCAAAGGTAATCTGCACAAAACACTTGTTAGGAGCTCCGGAACGTCTTCATAACGTACAGATAAATAATTGAAATTAAACTCAAACTAATGGCATATAATTTCCAAGTGGAACAAATACTGAATAGGGGCACAACTGCAAAGTCCGAGGCTGAGGAGCTTACTCACTGCAAACGTACAATTGAAAAGAGAGGTCACATAGAGGCAGTCAGCAAAGCTTGATCCACGTCCAAGGAAGAAAAAGGGAAAGTCTCCAGACAGAAAATGCTTGACAGCGGCCTTCGGAAAAGACTTTCCGGAATTGTACTGTCGCTCCTATCGACGCGCTCATATGAAGGGATCCTAGCTTCTACCACGTGGTTCATGCCACAGCCTGAGCCATTCCGTCGCCTGGTTCACGGGGGTTGGCGATGGGGTTATGTTGATGGCCCCTGGGATTATCTGTTGCTGTCCTCAGCTACCGCCTGTAGTGCCTTATCGCCGGCTGCTGACAACAACGAAAACGCGCACAACCTGTCAACACCGAAACTACAAGCGTCCATCGCACGCGAGTCGCCTCCGCCTTCAAGCTTTTATGACGTTGCTATCTTTAGCCACGGAGGACAATCTTAAGATAGAGTGAGTAAACAGGCGAGCTGGTTGATATTACACACTTTTGAAAAACCGGAGACGACGGACGACGAAAAAGAAGACAACACACAAAACGTCTCAAACGCAGCTACTAAACTTTATTGGCACAGTCGTTTAAATACAATCTCTCCCACACGTCTCCCGGAACTGCACACGCCACTGGGACTTTTACCCAGGGTACATCTCGTCGTGACCTCATTTCAAACCACCGCACGCAGTTCGTACAAAGATTTGCATACAAAGTCCCATTGTCACAACCATCAATGTCAGACCCAACGCACCACACCTTCACACAAGCCCCAAGCCATAACCCGCATCTTATCAGTCTTATCCTTGACTGCGCTCCTGACATCCTTCCAGACGGGCACCCTTGGTGAAAAGACGTTCAAAATCAGTATTCTGAATGTATACTAAAAGTGACCTTAGGGTATGTACCTAAATCGTACTAGTTGCAAACTTCTATGAAACACCCCAAATACATATGTAGTATACAATGAGTGCACTTCGAGTGTACATCTAGCCTACAATAAGTGTACCTTTAGTACATTACATATATGCTTTTAGTGTACTAAGTGCACTACCAGTACATATATACAGAGTGTCCCAGATAACTTGCACCAAACTTTAAAAAAACGGGGCGTTCTGCGGGAGTGAAACCAACTGTACGCTGTTAGCAAATCTCTTGCGAAAGTGCACGAAATTTTTTTAGTGCGCCTAGTTATTTAAGATTAACAAGCTATCTTTTGAAATCTTTGATTAAAAGCCGAGGTGTGAATTGGAAAGTTGTAGAGCGCATCAAGAAACACCCCAATAAACTATTTTCAACAAGGTGCACTTTGCATGCTCCTTTTTCCTAGCCTTCAAAAAAACCCGCCAAATACAAGGAATACCGCGTGACAACTAGCTTCCCCAATCAAGGCGCGCGGACGCGCCGCGAATCCGCGTTCTTTGAAGGCCAGAAAAAGCACGAAAGCGTATTATGTTGCAAACACTTTAATTGGGTGTTACTCAATGCGACCTGCAACTTTACAATTGACATCTTGGACTTTAAAAGAATATTTGAAAGGTTAGCTGATTAATCTTAGTTATTTAGATAACCAGGCGCATTAAAAAAATCTATGCACTTTCGCAAGACGCATGCTAACGACAGTTGATTTCACTCCTGCAGAGCGCTCCGGTGTTTTTTTAAGTATGGTGCAAGTTATCTGGGACGCCGTGTATGTCGGGCGTTCTAAAGAACGGTCTAAAATTGGCCAGAAAAATCGGCGCCTACATTTAAAAAGTTGACTTTTCAAAGGTGTTTCTTTGAACGGCTGGATTCCAACTTGTGAAATTTCATGACATATCGCTCCATTCTGGTGAAATGTTAAGAAACATCGTTGACAACTTAATTGATGATAATGCAGAGGCGCCATTATCGGGAGATGCACTCTTAAAATGAGTCAGGAAATTTATGAGGAAAGTCTTGGCAGCTCTATTTCCAAACATTTCTCGTCAAAATAACGTACAATCATGTTATAAAATTATGTGAGAAAAGTCGTCAACAAAAAAAAAAAAAGGAGCACCGCATTTTTAAGTTGCGAGTATAGACGTGAAAATGACAATTGAATCACTTCCAAATCTTCCCTCTAGAAATAATGTACTGCCGTTTTCCTACAGTGACTAGGAGAGTCGTCATTTTGATTTGCGGCTATGTTCGTGAAAATTACGAGGAAATCTTTGGCAGCTCTATTTCCAAACATTCCTCGTGAAAATGACGTACCAGCGTCTTTTAAAACTGTGTGAGAAAAGCCATAAAAAAAGATGCATTGCATTTTTCAACTAAAAGTATGTATGTGTAGCATACAAACATTATGATCAGTGTTCTTCACGTAATTGATAAGAAAGAAATTGAAATCCTACTTATCACTTTATTCAAGTTCTCGAGCCTGCCTCACTGTACACTCTCCTTTGTGACGATGGTGTGCCATTACATCCTGCGTAAAAAGAGAAGAGAAAATTACCCTACGCCACCCCATGATATAACATCACATAATTCGCTCAAAGGACCACTATGTGAGGAAGGCAAGATAGTAACCACTTCATCCTGACACAAGCGTGAGGAAAATCGGACAATAGTATTTCTGAAAGCCTGATATGTCAGACATTGGTGGTGTGCCTTCTTTGCATGTCCAGGGCTATGCTACAGGTAATAGTGTTCATTGCAGGGCACAACATTTATTACCTAAAATCTTAGGCACCATAAAGAACATGTGTGACAAACAATAGCCATTTCCAGATTCAAGGTTGCAGCTGCTACATTTTAAGCACATATGGATTGATGAAGGCCACAACGAAAACATTCGAGAATGGCTATTTTCAGGGCTGTACTAATATTAAAATTTTATTTTAAAAGTTTAGTATATTACGGTATTCGATATTGGTTTCAAGATTAATTGTGCTACTGTAAACAACTTAATTTTTGCGAAGGCTAAGTTTTTGCGAGTTTATCGAAATTGCTTAAAATTGGTCCTGCAAAAAAGTAACCCCATGGATACGAATGCATTGAACATTACTCCTGATTGCGAAATTTGTGTACCTGCAAAGTATTCCCAACACTAACACTTCATAAAATGTATGAAATATTGTGCTCGCGAAAATGCAGTCGTTTATGCCATTCAAACCTTTCAAAGCGCTCGCTAAGTCACAATTCCGATGGATTTGCTTTGTTCAGTGTGCTTCTCCGCATGTGCCAGTGCGCTGCAGAGATTAGTTCTGGATGAAATCCCAAGAATAAGACATTTGAACGTGGGACATATGCACTTTTTGATAAAATAGAATCTCAAAATTTTCACATCGAATGGTTTCCCAAGAGTTCTCGGGTCCGCATGCACTGTTACTCCGCAACAAACAGGCTCTCTTGGGATGACAAGAAAAAACCCAGCGCCCTGAACGCTGTTCGAACCAGCACTCGGGAGAATTGAAAAGCCTGTCAAGCGCTCGCTATCAGGACAGGCCGCTTACTTCCGGTGGCTTCATACCTGTCTGCTCGATGCACCATCCAGCCACCCATAATAGAGATCAGTGGGCAGACGTCACTTCTACTCTTGTGATGCAGTTCCCTGCAGGTTCCCATAGGCTGCAACCTGGTAGCCAAACTAAGTCAGGCCCGCAGCCCTGCGGGAAACGTAAATTCCACTCTTTTAGACGTAGACACCCACATTTTGCGTGTACCTGAAAGAAGCTCTAACACTGAGGAAACAAAATGATTGGCCCATTTTGAATGCATCATTTTCTTTTGCTGAGAACATACATACAAGTCACATGCTATTACAGGTTCATTGGTGCGGCATAATTAATGATTGAGCACTTTTTTTATATAACTTCGAGCTGTTAAAGAAAAGATTCAATATAATGGGTCGGACATAAATGGTTGCTATGAACTATCCTATACATTTACACATTACCTATATCATAAAATCACTAGAGCAGCGTAGGGCTGTACTGCATCAATTACAAATTTGTAAACCAATTAAAAGTTGGCATTTATTTAATTTATTACTATTGGCCATTATTCTTTGACAAAGAATAACTGGGCGAGTTGGTACATTGGTAGTCTTTCAACTCCATCGAATATTCAGGTCCTTTTCGCCTTTTTTCGCGCTTTTGCTTTTTCCAACTGCTCTGCTATTTGTAGCGGCTTTCGCCGCCACTAAAAAACGTAACACCCAAACTCACTTTATTTACATCACACAATCGTAAACTTGGAAAGCGTGCCGCTTCGGCATACGCAAAGAGACCGCGCCTCTCTACGGCACAGGCATCAGCACAGGCTAGAAATCATGCTGCTTGCTCTTGTAACGTTTTTCTCGCTCCCGCTTTATGAAACAAATCGTTGGCGAGGGGCTGTTGGGACCACACGTCAGAACTAGCATGACCTGTGATTGCTTGACCTGCCGTCAGACTGCACTTGAACGCTCCGCAAAAGCGTCGTCAGGCGAGCGTCGTAGGACAGAGCCCAGAACAGGCCCTCGGCTGGCCCTCGGTTCCGCCGCACGCGAATCTTTCTTACTCTGCGGAGAGAGCCATAAATTTTGAAGATACGCTCTTTTCAAATGACGAAATAACACCGGGTAGAGCATAGTTAGAATCAAGCATAGCTTACCAAGCACACGGTACACGACAAAGTTTGAAACAGCGGCGCACTACGCAGAAACAAACGAAACTTCCTCACCGGCGCTTGCACCAGTCGGCCATGACTGTCCGCCACTTAGTTGCGTTGGTAAGACCTCTCAGCTCTCAGTAATCGCTTACTATTCTTGAACACGGTATTCGTAAGCAAGATATCTAAAATATCCGCTAAAACGGCTAAAACCAGTGATCTCAATGACAATTGCTGGATCGCCCTTCCCGCTCCCGCAAGTGAAGCCACCGGACGCAACCTCGCTGGGATACGATTTGCGGTTTTGCCAGCGTTTTGCTGCGGTTTTCCAGCGTGCTGTAAACACGTTTTCTACTCGTTCGTCGTCATTCGCCGAAGTAGTTTTTCAAGACTCTGTATATTCTTGAGACTTGCCGTTGTGAACACGTGGAAAATTTTACGAAAGCGCAGTGGCGAGGAAGAAGGCACAACTCGTCGAAAGCAAGGGTCTGGCGGCGTGTTCAAAGCTTTCTTGGCACGCCGAAGTGCCGTGTCTCTGCGCCTTCGCGCGCTTGGATACCAACCAAGAATCGACACCATGTGGATGTGTTTTGTGAGTGCAATGTGCGTGAAGCCGTATCAAAAGGTACAACTCGTCGAAAACAAGTGTCGCCGGTCTCGCGGCGTGATCAAAGCTTCCTTGGCACGCCGAGTGATGCATCTTTGTGCCTTCGCACGCTTGGATACCGATCAAGAATTGACGCCGCACCAAATTTCTGAACGTGTGTCGCGCGTAGATGCCTTTAGATCATTTATATATATATATATATATATATATATATATATATATATATATATATATATATATATATATATATATATATATATATATCGGCCACGGAGTTCTGGATCGTCCAGCTGTTCCGGTGAGTTGCTATCAATAAAAGGGGGATATCTGTACGTGTTCTTATGTACTATTAACCATGGCGATGTTACAAATCTACTCTAATGGATTACGTGGGAGCACGAATAGAGCAACGATGTGGAGCAAAAAGGGTTTTCGAAAGCAAAAGTACAAGACGGCGAGAATGAAAATCTTTGAAGCGCGGCCGATATGGTCGTGTGTAATCTGTTGACCAATTACAATTAGGCGTGCCGCGCTCAAACGTCAAATGCAAATAAGTAGTTTGATAATGAGCCAGCACTGATCAGTGATGAGGAGCTGTTGTGCACGGTATTGTGTAAATTGTCTAAGGACGAAAAAAAGACGTACCTTCCCCCATCTTCCGTCGCTAGTGGACGTTGGATTAAGCTCGTTCCTAAACCGCGAGGCCCGCAAGTATACAGACGTCAGAGTAAATTAAGACTCTGATCCAGAGGCACATACGGCTTCACGCATATTGCACTCGCAAAACACTCACACGACGTCAATTCTTGGTCAGTATCCAAGCTTGCGAAGGCACAGAAACACGGCACTTCGGCGTGCCAAGCAAGCTTTGAACACGCCGCAAGACCGGCGAAACTTGCTTTCGACGAGTTGTGCTTTTTCCTGCGGCACTGCGCTTTCGTAAACTTTTCTACGTGTTCACAACGGAAAGTCTCAACGGTGCACTGAGTCTTAAAAAACTTCTTCGGCGAATGACGACGAACGAGTAGAAAACGTATCTACAGCACGCTGGAAAACCGCAGCAAAAGGCTATCAAAACCGCAAATCGTATCCGAAGCGAGTGAAGTCGGTGGCTTCACTCGCGCTGCAGCGAACTAGCGGGGAAGCGATGCCGCGATGCTCGAAGCATCCGGAACTCTAACGGCGGCCGAACGGAAGTTGATTGCAATAGCGATGGTCATGCGCAGTTTACAAAAGTCTATTTTTTTGCTCTTTGTTTTTTAAGACAAAACTAAGCAAATCAATATATATTAATAATAATAATGTCACTATATTAATTTTGTAAAAAATTAACAAAAATTTAGTCAATCTTAGGTTTTATCTAAACTTTAGGTTTTCTTTTTCAGAGTAAAACCGAAACTATCTCAAGCAATTTCTCCTTCGTCGCCAAGGCTATTCTGATTCATCTGCGCATGCTTGCACTCCTGGGATTTCGGCTTTTCTGGAAGGCTCGGCTCTCGCGGCAAATAAATAATGAGGGCAACCTCGTATTTTGAAACAATGAGCGTGCCCGTTTGTTTTTTTGGCGAGGGAAAGACACGTAAAATTTACGTCGATTTTTTACAGCGTGGAACTCTCGATCGACTGTGTTGGCGTGTTCGTTGTTGCAATTGTCAAGCTCTTTTCACGTGAATTGAGATGTCTTAGAGTTTTGCAAGATAAATCTACACCATGAAACACTTTCGGTGAAAGCTTGAGGTTGTTACATGAAGGCGCCGATTTCTCCAGCCAATTTCAGAGCGAGCTTCCATTCATAACATTACTACGCTTATGCGGTTCAGAAGTTGATTTGCGCTGCATGTGACTGTGCAAGGTGGAGCATCTTATGTCCCCATTATTAGCCGTGGTTTCCTTTGCCTCCTGTCCTTTTGCTTGCTGTGGATGCAGATATCCGAAACAGCGTATAGTGAGCTGAGACCTGCATTACACAAACACTGGATCATCCTGCAAACGTTATTTGTCTACTAGCCTATGAGGCAGCACGCAAGTGGCGGTGCACTTTGAAAACAAAGACATGTGCATGCTTTTGCATCAGCAGCATCAAACACTTGGTGCAATTGCCCTCGATCGTCCAGCTTCCGAATAGTGCTAACAGTTTTTTACAGTAAACTTTTATTCTTCAATAAAGGTAACAAATACAGTTCAGGGAAAATAAAAGCTATCTTTGCAATAAATGTAGACTTTTCAATTGATAAATATAGTAGAAATGACTAGCTAAAATAATTATTGACAAGTTAGATAACGCTACTTTCCGTGGCGTACAATGTCAGCTAACTTTTCTATTTGTGCTTTTTTAGGATTATAGTCCATGTTGCATTTGCGACGTAAGTATGCTCTGACAGTGCCAGTGCCGGTCGTTTCCCCGGGGAACTTTTGGACCACGTGGTCTGCAGTGAAATGAGAAATGAAGCATCCCTTTGTCACATTATGTCAGCTATACCCGGTGATATTTTTTAATCAACAGGTTTTTAGAAAAAAGGGGCTCGCTGCCACGTTGATGCAGTCTTCAGTGTGTCATGCGACTCGGCGGACATTACATGGGTGGATAACCGTGGCAACATTTTTATTAATTAACTGAAATCCGTAAATTACCTTTTTTTTATTGCTGTTTTAGAGGCAGTCATTATTAGAGCCTAACCCAATCAAAACTATTCACGAAACAGCAAGGGGCTTTGAGATATTTATTTATCAAGTTTTGCACTTTCTTCCCCCGATTCAAGAACCACGCGCGGCAGGGGCGGGGAAAGTGGAGAGTGACTTAGCGGTTTCGACTTGGCATGTCGGTAATGGCATGTTTGTTTGTGTTAGTGAGAACTTCTCTATTGGAGTTCCATGCATTATTTAATTTTCTAGTGAAGTTACAACCCTTACAAAGTGCTGTCGGATTCAGCATGAACAAACTTGCACACTTTTGACAGCGTGCCTTTGGTGGATGCTCCAGCATCATACTTCAAACGGTGCGTCTGAAGCGACTACGTAAGCATAATATCCTGCGCTCTGTCCAGCGCGCTGTTTTTCGATCAGGCGGACGAAAGGCAGACTTTTAGCTATGAATAACCCAAAACTCGTCGCCTTTTCGCAAATTGTTTCGGTTGGGCTAGAGTTTATTCATAGCCCCTTTAAAATTGAAAATTCAACATGGTCAATAGACCCCTTTCAAAAAATCTGGCAACAGCGAAAATCCGCTGAACGAGTCCAACAACATTGGGCGGCCGGCGCCATTGGGAAGGACTCCGTTGCGGCCGGCATAGTTGTTTTGACTGTAGCGTTCTTGTTTCGTCGATCCCTTCGCCTCTGTATGGCTGCAGGTAGCGTTTTCTCGATCACGTGTTGGGTAAACGACCTTTCCCAACTCCCAGCCGTTAAAGATGATGAGATATATCGGTTCTTCAAGAGCTGATGGGACTCGAAACGACAATTTGACAGAAGTTACAACTTCCTCGTTGAGGGGTTCGTTGTCGCCGCATCCATAAAGGCCAACTACGCAAGAAAAAGGTAATTACTAAGATCTTTGTAGTTACGGCATCAGACATGTGTTAGTATGCATCAAAAATGATAGGAACCGGTTATAATTTATGGGCTGTAGTTAGAGGTCGCCAGTACTCTCCGGATGTGCGACGAAACAAGCGCAGGGGACCCGCTTCGCTGTCGCTCGCCAGGCGCGTTCCCACCGCCGATGCGATCTAGTCGTGCGATAACTTTCATCGCAAAAGCGATCATCGCGGGCAAAAAGCGACGCGATTTGAGCAGTAGCTATTCGACCCGACTTTTTTGCGATGCAATCTAGTCGCGGAGCGGCTGAGCCAACCAACGGCGTTCGGAGCGAGCGTTTTCGAGAAACGACTCGCCAACGAAGGCGTTGGACTCGCTCATCGCGCACGCCGGTGTGACCATCTATTTTTTTTAATTGGATGGTCATAAATCAATAAAAATCTAAACCTCTACTTCAAGTACAAAACAAATTAAAAAAAACGGACCTTTTGGGGGCATATTCTTTTTATTGTTTTGTACTTGGAATTAAGACTTAAAATTTCAATGCACTAATTCAACCAGTAAAAGGCGTATTCGACGCAAGTTTCTACTTGATACGTCGAGTCCCTTTTTCTAGAGGGAGATTTTAGAGTTGAAATGTAGAGCAACAGGTTTGCAGTGAAGCAGAAGTTGCAAGCGATTGCATGTTGCTTTGCATAAAGAACGCGCTGCACAGATGTGTGCGCTACAGGCAGGTTAAAGCGTCAGGTCGTATGGCTTCATGCGTACCTAACATATAATTTACACGCGCAAGTTGGAAGCACCGCGAGCTCGTGCATACCTGAAGCTAGGCGCTCAAGAAGCTGTCACGTCCACAAGCGATACCACGAGCAACATTATATTTGTATTTGACGCTTTGATTTCTTCGAACTAGCTGAAACTTGAAAACTCTACCTCCAAACGCAAAAAAGTGAGATTAAAAACACCGGACTCATACATCCAAGGCGCATAGCGTGGAATCGACTCGTGTTCCGTTCTTGCACTTCAGCAGGGAAACGTTTGCGCGACTACGGCGCTGAATATCCCCACCAGACCGACGCCCGTCAACCGATAACGAGTACATTTACGAATACGTACCTTAATGTCAGACTTGTCCAGATACCCACTCTGCTTACAGAGGGGCACGCAGCAGTACGTTGGCATCGTGGGCCGGAATTGACTAGCGTCTACGGCCTACGCAGCGTATGCAGCGGCGCGCACTATCCTGCAGCATGGCGGCTGCCGCTAGTTGCCGTTGCGTACGACAGATGGCGCTTTTTTCTCTGATGGGTCTATTACACTGTCGATTAAAAAGGTTAATTAGACATCGTACTGTGACGTTTATTTACTCATCTAATGTCCGCCGAGCCTACAAATATCCTGTGAAAACGGCATCGGTCTATCCAACGCGTTTTTAATCTGTTGGTCTTAAAAAATCGCGCTATATATATATATATATATATATATATATATATATATATATATATATATAACTGAGAGGAAAAGCAAAACCCTTGATGGAAACAGCAACAACGGGTGGTTTATTCTTCGACGTTTCGGCCGGAGTCCGGCCTTCGTCAGGAAGAACTTTTACAGATGAACGCGGGTGGTATTTATACAATGCTACGGTCGAGTCCAAGTTTCAAAAGCGGCGGGATGACGGTTGGAGTTTCCAAAGGAGCGTAGGAAGAGTTCCAGATGGGCAAACGTTTATACAATGCTACGGTCGGGTCCAAATTTCGGCGGGGTGACGGTTAGAGCTTTCGTGAGAGGGAAGCGTAGTGCAGTTCGTATCCGGGTAAAGTAGCTTGACGGTCGGGGCCAAGTTTCAAGGACGGCGGGATGACGGTTGTAGCTTCTTGAGAGAGGGCGCAGGGTGGCTTTGTGTCCGGGCGGGCAGGGGTGACCTGGACGATAACGTACAATAGACGAAAGGTACACGCGCAAACTAAAGTGCTGTCTCAAAAAAAAAAAAAAAAAACGCCAAGGTCACTTGTGTTGTTTCATGGAGCATGCATGATTCAAACCTGGAAGAGAACAATGTTAAACCTAGAAATAAAAGGAAGAATGAATCGAAAACCTGGAAATAAAAGAGAAAAGTTGATGGTCCAGTTCCGGCCACAAACACAGTACCACTGCTAACAATAAGGTCTGGGACCTGAAAAAATGTCTCCTGATCGCTGTTGCTATTCGTCGGATAGCATTTTAATCGATGCCAGAGTACCGGGGCTTTCATTTATTCCTTGTTTAATTGTATTGAATCGGTAAATTAGGTAGGATTCACGCTGTTCACGTTCGCGATTTGATTTAAATCCAGATTCTAGGAGCGTCACTGACAATTTATCAAATGAGTGTTTTGAGAGAGCGAGATGTTTTGATAGAGGCAGTGTCGGAAGATTTATGGCGTGAGATTTGTGATTATTAAAGCGCAGTCTAAATGCCGTTCTAGTCTGCCCTATGTATTGCATTTTGCATACGGTACACTCGAATAAGTACACGACATTCGACGAGGCACATGTTAAGTGCCCTTTAATTTTGATCGAGAACTGCGAGTGCGTGCTGCTGGCCGTGTTTGTGTGCTGCATCTGTTTACAGATGAGACATCCTGGGTGCATGCAAGGCATACATTCGTTAGGTGGCGGCAATGAATTTATCCGAGAGTTTACTAGCGTGTCTTTGAGGTTACGCGATCGTCTGTGGACTACCCCAGGGGCGGATGGGAACGCGCGTTTAAGGCGCTCGCTTTGTTCGAGAATGTTATAATGTCGTCTTAAGATATTATTTACATTAGGATGATTCATGCTATAAGTTAGATAGAGATTTGTGCGTTGTGCGTCGCTTTGCGTGGGGCGCGGGCTGATAAGGTCTGCTCGGTTCAGCTGCTTGGCTTTTCTGATTGCATCGTCGATTATACGGGGTGGATACTTTTGTTTCTCTAGCACTGACTTTAAATTTTGGCTGCTCGCATCAAAATCTGTCTCTTTGGAACAAATTCGTTTGAAACGATGAGCTTGGCTATAGGGAATGCTGTTCTTGCAATGGTGTGGGTGGTCGCTTTGATAATGCAGGTATTGCTGTCGGTCTGTTGGCTTACGGTATAGGCTCGTGGCGAGTTTACCTTCCTCTATTTTAACATTGACGTCTAAGAAGTTTATTTCGGTTTGAGAGTACGAATGTGTAAAGCGGATGCTCGGATGAGCAGCGTTGTATCGATCTATGAAGTCCACCAGCTCCTCCTCAGTGTGCGACCAGACAATAAATATATCATCTATAAACCTTTTGTATATTAGCGGCTTTACGGGACATTCAGAAAGGAACTGAGACTCTAATTTTCCCATGAATACATTGGCATAGTTCGGGGCCATTTTGGTGCCCATCGCGGTTCCGCTAACCTGCCTAAAGTATTTATTGTTAAATTCGAACGTGTTGAGTTCTAAGACAAGCCTCGCTAGAGTAGCGACGACGTGTCCATCTGGGGTGTCCGGTTGTTTGTGGAGTACGTACATGTCAATTAACGATCTTATCCCATCATCATGTGGGATATTCGTATACAGCGATGACACATCGAGTGTAACCAGATATGCATTTTTTGGAATGCATAAATTTGATATTTCCCTTAAGAAGTGAGTTGTGTCTTTAATGTACGAATCGAGACTTGTAGGTATATGTTTAATTAAACTGTCTACATATCCTGATATGGGTTCGGTTACTGTACTTATTCCGGATATGATTGGGCGCCCTGGGTTACCAGGTTTGTGAATCTTAGGGAGCATGTAGAAGCGGCCCGGGGAAGGCTGTACCGGTTTCATCAATTTATGTTCGTTAGCGGTTATTCTGCCCTCGTCTAGGAGATCCTTAAGGACCGAGGTCACAATCTTAGTGTGGTGCACCGTGGGGTCAGCTGCGAGAGGTTCATAAAACTTTGAGTCATTTAGTTGGCGGTTTCCTTCTTGGATGTATTCAGAAGTGCTAAGAATCACAATTGCTCCTCCTTTATCGGCAGGTTTTATCGTTATGTCTGTCCTATTGCTCAGGCTTCTTAAGCTAGCCCTTTCGGATTTAGTGAGGTTATCCCGTTTTCCCGCCTGCCTGCGATATTCCCGCATAATGTCTTTTTGCACAGCGGCTATGTACAAGTTAAGACAATCGTTACGGTTAGCCTTCGGCGTCCAGTCGCTCGTTGGACGTTGCTGAGAGGTGTTGGAGCTAGAAGTTCTGTCCAAGAAGTATTCCCGCAATCTTAAATTTCGCGCAAAGTTGTCAAGGTTGCGTAGTAATTGAAATTCGTCAACAAAACCTGTGGCGGGACAGAAGTTCAATCCTCTCGAAAGGAGTTTTTCCTCTTCTGTTGATATAGTCACTCCAGATAGATTAACAATTGTAGTGCCACAAGGGGCACTAGTGCTTGACCTATCGTCTGTTATGCTAACGGCCGGTTGAGTATGTTCGCTATAGTTAAATGATGTCGTAAGCTGAGGTAAAACAGGGTTAGGAACCTTATCGCGCTGTAGCTTACGTAGCTTGATTGTTTCGAGCTCATGGCGTTTCTTTTTATCGAATTCAGATAGGGCGCTAATTTCGGATGTCGATAAGGGGCCATTTGAACGGAGAAGTGCAGCGGTCGCGGTAGTTAACTGTTTTACTTGTTTGTCACTATGATGAATCGCTATTTGGACCAGTTTAAGGGAAGCCTCAAGGAGAACCTGTTGCCATTCCGATCGGTCATGTTGGTCGAGGTTTGTGCAGGCGGGAGGAAGGGAAAGTGACATGCCCTTCGGTGTGATGCCTGCGTTAAGGTACACTAGCAAGGTTGATTTATGAAGTTCGTGCCTAATGCGTTTGTCTGAGAGCTTTCGTACTTTAAGAAAAGTGGTACTGTAGTTTGGAGCAGAGGAACTGGACTCACCGAACTGTCGTCAATCTTCTTTCGGGCGCGGGGAGCTCTCCGCGGCGGGCTTCCGCAGGTTGTAGCGCTGTCTTGTGGTGCTCCTCGGCTGCTGCGGGTGTCGCTTGGGTGCCGCACTCTCGACAGGTGTCGGGTACTCATCGACGTAGTCGACGCTCTCGCTGGCTGCCGGGCACGGTGTTCCCGGGATCCCCACAGGGGCAGCTGGGCTCTCTGGACTGGCGTTGTGGGACCTGGGACTCTCGGGGTGCCTGGCTTCCACTGATGGGGCTATCCTGGTGGAGTTGGCGGCGGCGGGGATCTCTGATGACCACCCTGGCGACGTCGTACTTGTTCCGCGTTGCAGAATAGACTTCAGGTTTGCCGCGAGGAGGGCGACTCCCGTGAAGCTTGGGTGCAGCCCGTCAGCCGCCAGGACTCGAAGAGGCGGCAGCGACGTGAAGTCGTGGTCGAGGAAGGTCACCTTGCCTGGTTTCCTGCAGTAGTCCTTGACCGTGTTGTTGAATTTCCGGGCTTCGGTGTTGAACCAGTGGACGAAGCGGTGGTTCGACTGATCCAGGCGGCGATTGGTGTGCCGAGGCAACACAAGGGACACAACAAGCCTCTGGAGCTCCGGGCGTGCTCGCAGCGTGTTGTTGACCAGGCGACAGCACCGTCGTAGTGTCTCGTCGGTGCCGTATCGTTCCAGTTCGGTCGTCCCTACGTGAAAGACGAGCGTCGTGACAGAACGTGGAAGGTTGGCGAGCTCCTTCTCGATGTCGAACGTGGATGCACCACGGATGGTGATGAAGGCGGGTGCGGCTCTATCGTAGGGGTCGAAGTGCTGATGGAGATACCGGGTCTGCGAGTTCCCGATGACAGCGGAGGTCGGCAGGTGCTTGGGGTACATCCTCTCAGTTATACCCCACGCCTTCGGCACCCCGCCACCATGCCCGTTATATATATATATATATATATATATATATATATATATATATATATATATATATATATATATATATATATATATATATATATATATATATATATATATATATATATATATACATATATATATATATAATTTCAGTACGCCGACTGCAAGCACTCAAAGTAGGCCTTTAGTGTCACTTAAGTGCACTTTCTGTATACTGATTTTGAACTACTTTTTACCGCGGGCACTACGATTCTACGGATGTACTGGTTTTGTATGGACGAGTACACTTTCAGTCCACCACCATTATTACTGGAAGTGTACTTCAAGTGCACTTAAAGCATACAATTGTACGAAGATGACTCTGGAAGCATATTTTTAGTATATTACAGTGTACTTCTAGTGTACTGATTTTGAACAACTTTTCACCAAGGGCATACACAACACCGGGAAGAGTAAGGACAAATGCCCGTGGAGCCGAACCATGTGAAAATTCGGAGCCGGCAATCGGTCGCTTTCAAGCACATGACAACCCTTTATTTCGGTGCGAATACGCCAGGCGAATGTCGATATCGTCGCCGTTATGTTAGTACGCCGTCGCGTACTGCACTCCCCCTGGGGTGGCCGGGGGGGGGGGGGGGTGGACCTATTAGGTTAACAGGGCGACAGTATTTACGCTCTATGGTATCTACGCGGGGCTCGAGTATGTGGGTATTCTGCTCTCTGTCGGTGCGCCCCTTTGTGCATGACATTATCGCCCGTCACGCCAGCGAGTGGGATGGCGACAGGCATGAGTGCTCAGTACATCGGCATTTGCGGCCCAAAAATATTTTGGTGGTTGAAGCGAACCCCTTATCCTTGTCAGCGAGCGGGGAAATGCGAACTAATATTGTATCTGCCGGTTTGAGAAAACAAGCGAGGACTGTAGTCTACTACTTCCGGCAACTATAGCGCCATAATCCTGATCGTCGCGATGAAATGATCGTTGCTAGCCAAAGAACACTATCACGCAGAAAGGGAATGTTTGAATAAGTTTTATTCTAGATATAAGTCAGGGATATATAAGAGAGAGAGAGAGAGAGAGAAAGAGAGACAGAGGTATAGGGGAAGAGAGAGGAGGATATAATGCGTCGCAGGACGATAAAGTAAACAAAGTTCTCAGTGGCCGATGGCTGAATGACTTTTTCTCGGATCACTGGTTTGCAATATGACACCTCTTTGTACGAAGTAGTTTCTTCTCAATTTTACATTGTGAATGATTGCTATAGTTATCAATGGCCTTATCTAAATAAAAATACAGAAAACATGTGTGTTAGTTTCATGAAACTGGAACTCAGAGTCACTTTTCGTATAGGGAACTGCTAAGTGTATGCTTTGTAAATGGACCCTACTTCAGGGAGTTATGTCTTCTTTCTATACCATATAATGCAAGACGTTTCTATAGAAATAAATGCCGAAATAGAATATAACGTAATATCCAAATTTAAGAAAAAAAATTTAAGGTAGTGTTTTCTTTTTATTCGCATAGGAATTTTTCGTTGTTTGATTTTTCCCGTGTTTGCGTGAATATATCACAACTACCGTATCACTAAGTTATATTACATATGATAAAGAGAAGCCATATATAAGTTTAATACTGTATGAAAAGTACGGGATGGTGATTAATTCATTTAATGAGATAGAAGCCTTCAACTTTTGCCATTTGTCGTTCGAGCCGGCATGTTTGGCAATTTTTAGAAAAAGAAATATAATGTAAGTAAATATTATTACTATATATTATAAGCAAGCTGCACCAATAGTTCGTTTCTAACAAGTGTTAGAATACTCCTAATTTATCGTTTTAGTTATTCATTTTCAAACGTGCCCTTTTCATTAGTGCGTGTTAATGTAACTGTCCACCTAATCATGCCTTACTACTTTTCCCGTACCCATATCATTTTTCTGGTCAAAACTAAGTGCTGATTTGTTTATACCAGACACTATACAATGGAATATAAAAACATCTGTTGATTTAAAAATGTCGACCAGCCACCCTTTAATCGATCTTATCTGAAATCACTCCGCTACACTTTAACAACAGATGTCCACACGCACTCCTCTTCGTTGATGCCATCAGACTTGATCACTTATAAATCATCCTTAGACATCCCTACTCTACTTTCCCCTTGCATATTACGATCTCTATCAAGCATTCAAAGATTCAATGAAAACATTTCATGACTTTCAAAATTGTGATTTAACCAGGTCTTCTTCAATACAACAACATGGATGAAGGATATTTGAAAATGAATCTCTCAATGCCAACATCTTGTTTACCAGGCTTCGAGTATTAATTTTTGACAAAGTTAATTCATGTTTATGAACATTTATCACGAATTTCGCCTTTTTGTGCGTGTGTGTGTGTGTTTTACATCAATGGCGGCGTGCACCCTCAGAGTCGGGAGGAGACAGCAGGGCGTTCGTTGAATTTGCATCTGCTTCGACTTTTGGCATCCCAGCTGTCAGCTTTGCCGAATCGTGGAGAATTTCTCATGGTATGAAAAAAAAAAGCCATAGGCGAGGGGATGAATGGAAACTTAATTAAGAAGCATGCAAATAATAGGAAATATCTTTGATCCCTTCAAAAGTTGCTGTTCAGGCTCTTTCCACCTTTGAATCGAGATAGAGACGCAGCTGCAGTTGAATCCAAAGAAATCCAGTCTAGATTCCAGGTCCAACTTATGTAATTCAAACAAGAGTTCAGTGGTTGAAACCACAGTAGTGTTGATACCATGGTTGAAATTTTCGTGTAATTGAGTAACTACTTTTACTTACCTAAAACGAAGGGAAAAAAACGATGGCTACGGATACCGTGAACGCAGTGGCGGCTGTGCACTCTGCTCCCCCAGCAGTGGGGACAGCTGCTGCGCCAACTTCCATGTTATATATATATATATATAACACCTCTAGCGTTTTAACAAAATCTAATGAAAAACAAAAGAACAGGGAAAAATGATAGTTCCCGCAATTGTTGTTCTTCCTATGTATTTGTTACCAATTCCGGAGTCCTCTTACCTCAGCCAGAACTTTTAATAATACGTATGTCTTAAGTGTGGCTGGCGTCAGACGGGTTCCTAAAAGTAGCGCTCTAGCGTTTTTATGCTTTTTTAATATTTACCTCACAGCAATATTTTACTGGTCACGTTTGAAGTCGCACAACTTTTGCAAGGAGGAAGAGCTCTTACCATGAATACGTAGTGCATGCTTCAATAAAGACTGAAGCAATACAACTCTGGCTTAAGTTCTTACACCACTTCCTATCAAGGCTGCCAATGATCAGCAAGCATTTTTCTTTTGTTTTGTTAGGGGCTCATTTTTCTTTCATAGTTTACTGTGTTCCTTACGTTAGGAGTTGCTCACGTGTAATTTTTTAACCTCCATTTGTGCCAAAATGTTATTTCGTGCGAAAAAATAGCTATATTGTCCTTAGACAAGGGTCTTTTGGCTCCTAACTTTTTATTTGATTTTCCTGGCTACATTAGTCCAAAGTTTCTTACAAATTTCAAGTGGTATTTCGAAAAGTCGTTGAATATTCTAATCTGCAAATCTTTCGGGTATACCAAGTATTCATTACTATCGGATAAGATCGTGAAAATGAAACCGGGTTTTCATGCTCGCATAAATTAAGCTACGCATCGCCGAACGCTGAAACTCCTTGAGAATACGACACTGGCGGCGGTGATAAAATGCGAAAGTTGAAGCAGATGACATTTCCTGCATCAAAAGATACAAAAACAATTATCTATAAGCAGATGTACACCTAAACTGAATATTCATCAAGCTAAAAGTTGAAATTTTGCGCCAGTGTAGCAATTATATGAATAAAAAAAACACATCAGCAAGAGAGAAAAAATATTGCATATTTTACTTGCAAGTTTTCTTTGTTTAAAAAAAATGCTACAGGCGCCCACAATCTCAAATATCTGTATGATGCAGATTAGGCATAGGTGGACATGGCTCAAAGATAATTTTGGTTTTATTTTTGTATATTTGATTCAGATAACGTAACATGCTCAAAGTTTCGCATTTTATCACCACCACTAGCGTCACTTTCTCACGGAGTTTCAACTCTCTGCAACGTGGGGTTTATTCATGAGAGCCAAAACACCAGGTTTCATTTGTCGGTCTCCTACTGAACATCAGTTTCCCTATAACATCTAAACTTGACAATACATGGGCGATCTTCGCTGCACCGCTTTCACCTTAGCGTATGTGTACTCTCAATGAAGTTTGCTTTTGCGAACTTAATTGAAAGATGCATTGAAAGATCAGTTGTCTTCCTACCGAAAAAAAAAACAGAAAACGTTTTACTAACTGAAATTCTTGCTGGAAACCTGAAGTCCAGTTTGCAGACAATTGACTGCGAACTGGATTCCAGGCTTCCAGCAAGAAATCAGTTAGATTTTCAGCCCCATAATCCAGTCAGCGGAAAGTTATACTGCTCTTTCGGTAAGGAGATAGTGTGGTAGCGCACAGCAGCTCTCAGTACGTGGAGCGAAAGCTCGCGCTGCAGACCCCAGGAATTCAGGGTTCAGTCCCCAAACCCTGCGCTTTTCGATCTGGATGAGCATTGTACCGACGTGCGGTCGTGTATCACTTCTGGCGTGGTGCACGTTGAAAACACCAGGCTAGCGGTTGTACTGTACTGCCTAAATTGCTTGTCTATACAGCTGAGAGCCGAAACGCCTATTGGGGCTGAGTAACTTCTATCTGTATAAACATACAGACCGCACAATTATTATTATTACTGTAGAGCCCAATGTCCCAATAACCGAATAGCCAAATATATGCTAGCTCGTGGAGAGGGTTGAGGGTAGCAGTAAAAACAAATAAAGTAAGTTTCCAGGGAAATACATCGGAAACGTTTTCAAATAGGCCCACAAACGCGCACTCCCATGCTAGTAAAAGATTTTTTTTTCATATTTATTCTTTTGCAGTATTTGTAAATGCCGTAACCTGCTTGCGTGTCGCTTTTGAATTCCGGCAACACTCTTTCTATCCTGTTTCGTCGAATGAATCTGGCCGGCCTAAATACAGTGGCGGCCTCTCGGAGACAATCGTGCAACTTTCCAGTTGATATTGATCGCAATAGATGGCGCCACCACACCAGTAAATTGAAAAACCCCGCATATTTTTTTGCTTACGCCAGCTATTGCAACCCTGGGACCCTAAGCTGAACACTTGGAGAAAAAGTAGGCGAGGAAACCGACGGCCGCGATTGGCCGGCACCGCGCTCGACATTGGAGCCGTCCAGTCATGGTGATCAAATTGCTCGCCGAAGTTTTCCGCCAAGTGTCCAGATTAGAAGATCTGGAACCAGTCGTATTTGTTTTCCATGGTGCCCGAGGTTGGGTATAGGCCTCAAGCGCTAAAGTTGCGCCGCTGACTACAGCGTCATTCCAGACCCTAGCGGCTCGCCCCAAACCGAGTGGTTCGCATTGTTTTTCTTCCCGCTTCGCCGCCAGAGGCGATAGGCTACGCTAGTATATAAGATAAATTGCGATAAAGAAATGAAAACCCGGCACGGGCTAATCTTGCGTGGTTGATTTGGGGAGGAACCTCCGAGATTGGAGTTAGTCTTTGAAATTCACCCACTTCCCCGTAAAGCCGTACGAGACTCAAACTTTGCCAAGCTTGAACCACGGCAGTGATCCGACCAAAGTAAGTTGTCGTGCGTTGTAATCAATTTCGCTAAATATGCGGGGAAAACGAGATGGGATCGGTGTCAAAACAAAAACAGATTTAATACTGAAAGCAGAAAAGTAATTTGACAATGCCTGTGTGACCGAAGGTTCGATTTACGTGCGCGCATCTGTCCCTTCCATTCTGGTGTTTGACTAGGCCTCAATCACCATGTTGGAGCCTTTTGGCATGAATATTTTACTTATAGAGGGTATTCTCTGGACGCCATATTTGAGGGCAATGTTTAGAGCGCATGCTCAGAACGAGCTCACAATATTATCCTACTAAAAAAGGCAATCTCGACGGTGCGGAATGCACGTTCCAGAATGACTGCGGAAGCTCGCCGTCAGCACGCGCTCAGCAGTCGAGCTTCCGCAGTTCTTTTACAATGTGCATTCCGCACCGTCAAGATTGCCTATCTTAGCAGGCTATTATTGTGAGCTCGTTCAGAGCATGCGCTTTAAACGCCGCCCTCAAATATGGCGTCCAGTAAATACCCCTATGGTGACTGACAGGGTGTAAACGGGAGGGAGGAGCTAGTTTCCAGCCATCGATAACGCTTGGGCGTCTCGTGAGCCTCGAGCATGCACGCGTGCAAGACACGTGCAACCTGCGCGTGAACGTAGCATTAACAAGCTTTCTATTGCAGGGGCGTGCCCGCAGGAGCAGAAGCATGGCGGCGGCCTGTCGCTCTGTTTGCAATCGTCTATATACTGACAAAGCCTGGCAGATCGCCACGAGAAGCGGTCGCCGAAATGGAAAAGGTGGAGCGGCAGACAACGGATGGGGAGAGAAGAGCCACGTGTCTGGTGCCCCGTTGAGGCGAGACGCCGCAGAAAGCGAACAAGCGTGTTTCGGATCCTCGCCGCTGCAAAAGCCGTGTGCTGATGTCCAGGTTTCCCGAAAAATGGCTCTTTGATGCTCTGTGTTACCAGATCTTCGCGCTCTAAATCTGCGAACGGCTACTTTATGGCTCCGTCGTCGAACTGCCAGGCTTTGTGAGTACAGAGGAGGCTCTGTCACTGTGAAGGACTACGAGCGCGAGCTTGAAGTTGGGCGTTCAAAGAAGACGCCCACGCTGTGGCTCATGATGAAGCAATTGTCTAGGCGGAGCGTCGGCCGAGGTGACCTTATATTAATGGAGGTTAACTGCAGGAAACCTACCTGCCATGCAACTACATTGTCAGTTACATGTGAAAGATCTTTAGTTGTTTTAAATTAATCCTCACTCCTCTACCCGCATATACAGGTGACATTTGCTCGTCTACTTTGCATCATCCATAATTTCCCGGTTTTCAGCTATTTAGAAGTATCGTTAGCTATATTTAAGCTTAAGCTAGTGTTTCTACTGTCGTCGAGTTGTATGCTGACTAATATAGAAGTTTGGGCTAACTGGTATTTCAAAATTAGAAATTAAAAACAGCGCAAAGACACGGACAAGAACGAGAAGGTAGGCGAACAAGGGGCTGATTTACAACTGGAGTTAATTCGTGCTAACATCGAGTACAAATACTGCAACGACAAAACAAATGAACCAAGAGACAATTCATGACATGGACGCCATGTGCTCCTTAAGCCACCGTCAAACTCAATTACTGTGCGTCTAAAAAGCTGCATTCTTCATCAGACAGAGATAGTGATGGAGCGCTGGCACAGTTTTCCCCCAAACTTCCAATTTCCCGCGCTTCAATATTTTTCTCGAGTGAGTCAATCTTTGTTCTTTCTCATCACCTCACACTTGTCAAAGACGGCACTGCAAAGACAGTTTCGGTAATGCCGTCCAAAATGACCTGACACAACCCTATAAACTTTCTACTTATGCTTCGCAAGCGATTATTGAGGCAGCGCCCCATTTGCCCGACCTATCTCCTACCGTACGACAGCGGAATGCAGTACCTCTCCCTCCACACAGTTCACAAATCGGTCATGGTGTTTTTTGTTACATCCCTGCCTTTCTTGAGAATTGGAGTTCACCTTTCTGCACAGCCCAGACAGCTTTTCTGTAGCAAGAAAAACTACATCAACATCAATTATTCCGCCAACTTTCTTTGGGCTATGAGAGATCTTATGCAGGTAAGGTAAAACCCTTACTTTTTTGTTAAACTCTATAAGCCTGCTTGGTCGTTTCCCCATGCCCTTTCTTATGTAGCCTCTCAACAACTGTCGACAACAGGTAAGACATATATCCCACTTCTCTCAGCCTTGAAGCTTGTGTGTCGAAGCTCTCTTTTACCCTGTGGGGCAGTACTTGAGCTAGATATTTTTAAAACAGAGTTTAAAAATTCCCCTTTTCACAAGTTTGGAATGCGCTGAGGAAAAAGTAAGATGGGTTTCTTAGCCCTCGACTCATATATCCAGCACACATGGCCATGACCAAGTCGAAGGCTGAGATCCAGATACCTAATGGCGCCATTTACAGATACTTCATGCGTCAGCACCAGCGGTTTATCGCCTTTCAGTTACCGCTTACGACCGTTTGTACGTTCGGTTTTGTGAAACCAAGGACCATGTGGGCAGAATGAGTGGTACGCTTCTCAGCGACAATTTTAAATTTATAATCTATCCTTAGCACAAATTTAGGAAAACCAATGAACCAGTCTGCCTAATTTGGCGGGCTAAACCCGGCAATTAATAAAGAGGTATGATAATTTCGGCTTTTTTTTTTAGCAGAGGTTGCAATGTCGCGAACTCTTTTGTCACACATTGGTTATGGAAGAGGTCATTGAAAAAAACACTTACATCTGGATTGTGCGGTATCATACCAATACTCGCCAGCGATTGGGATACCACGACGGAAGCGTCAGTGACGGCAAGCTCCATATTAGCCACAAGGTATGCTGCGCCACGCAATGCAGCAGGACGCACGTGAGCAGCTAACATGGCAGCACGTCCTACACTGTGTTGACCACAAAACAGTTATTTCGACAATGACCTTCACTGATCCAACAACAACAAAAGAATCAAAGACGCCGTGAGGCGCGCCACGTAAGCTATCATGTCATGCACCAGGCTTGTTTCGGAACATTTTAACAATTGTACGTTTAAAAATTGGATTAAATGTACTTTAATTTAGTAGAAAAGAACGCTTAGACACGTCAGACACGTTTTTTAAAATAAATAAAAGTATATCAATTGACATAGAAGTGAACTTACGTAACCATTCCGTGTGATTACTTGGCGGGTCGCCAGCTCGAGTCACACTCGGTACGTCACAGGGGAGCGCCCACAAGGTTGCGCCACTGAAACATCTCGTCGCCACGCGAAACGTTCTATCATCATCAATTATGAGTTGCAGTCGCATTTCTACCCACGCACACACACACACTTGCCCACTCAGGCCACTCAGGCAGCACCATCCCGAGCTAAGGCCGCAGTCCTACAAGATGTGATGTCACGAATGTCACGATATGATGGCTATGAGATGATTGGACAATTCCCGGACAGCGACGCCTAGCGGTACCGATGCGCACTTTTTTAAATGCGCAATAGTTATGGTATTTAAATCAGTTACAATATAAATAATAAAAACATTTTAGACATCAAAATTTGAATATTTATTGTTGCTACATTAAATACGTAGTATAGAACGTATTATTCAGGTTAAGAGTACCAAATTTATGTATTATTACTACAGAACCATTCTGCTACACCTTCTCACCCAAGATGCTTGCTATGAAACAGGAGTGAATTTGTCTTCGGCATACTTGCTTCGCTACTGGGCTATTCTTTTGTGAGTATGAGATCCTGAAGTATTAAAATATTACGTAGAGGCGCTACAAGAAGTGTATCGGCAGGGACCAGTCTGGTAGCATGGGACCAACAACGAAGTGCTCCCTATGCCTTTCAGTGTCAGTTGCACGCTTAGCGAAAACCACGAATGCGCTGAACGAACATCCGCCGCCGTTGAGGAATCACGGGCACAGTCACGGCGTCTCCGGCGTCTTTTTCGCTCGCTGGATGCTTCTGAAGCCGGACGGACAAACAGGCGTAAGAAACAGGTCACTGAAATATATTTTCATTTTATCCGCACCCACCTGCTATGGAAGATACAGGTCGCACACATGGAACGGGAAGCCTACACTGAGCATCCGTTCGGGGCCGCTGCTCGTTGACGAGACAAAGAAACCGGTTTGCTTCAAAGAGAAAAAAGACCTGCCTCACATTTTCCCCACGAACCCAATGCGAGGGGAGAGGGTTGCGTTGCGGACTCGTCCTTGGTATGTTCTAGGCGCCATAATTACACACTCAGTCCCCGGCTCGTCTCGACTTCCCCTCCCACTCGCGTCGGCTTCAGTGAAGTTCGGTAAACGGGAAACGAATAACTCGTTTCCGGTAACATTTCCAGCAAAACTGTGTAGTTTGGTAAACAAATTGGCTGCCGGTGACATTCCAGCGAAATCTGGAAACCCGCTGCCGGTGACAGTTCCAGCGAAATCTGTTTGCTGGCAAATATTCCGTCAAGACTGGTAAACTACGCTGGTTTCAGGTGAAAACGGGTGAAACTTGACCAGTTTTCAAATGATGTCACTGGAAGTTCACCGGTTGTCACTGGAAGATTTTGCCGGATTTCTTCAATAGGGCTTTGTTTTTTGCTTTTCACGTAGTTATCGCTGGAGAAAAGTGAAAGCGGAAATGCAGAGGAGGATCGTCGCAACACGCTAGTGCAAACTGAGCATCAGGCCGCCACCATGTCTCTGCTGGTGTGTGCAATCAGGTTTCATTGCCAGCTCACGAAGTTCTCTTCACTCGCATAATGTTCCTGCTTTCATGCATAAGGTGCCAGTCGGGATAGCATTCTTACAATGAACTTTTCCGGAAAATCCCAAGAGACCTCGTGGTGAGTTAAACAATGGGGCTGTTCAGGTGAACGTTGGTGGTGACTGGAACAATTCGTATTTTCCGAAAGTGGCACGATTCATCCTCTTATAATTACAAGCTCAATGTACAAAATCAGGTTGTCACATAATTTGTTTTGCTTTTTATACGCCTTTTCTGCATTCAGAAATCACGAAATGGTAAACCAACCTTAAGTTCATGTTGTTCCTGGATAACCTCACGTACCGTTGGAACTTCAAATGCTCCAAGCAGACGATGGGGCGCCACATATTCCCGTAAAGGACTATTCAGCTTTTGACTCATCTCAAGGTATGCTTCCGCTTGTAATAAGGTTTACACCTGTTACAAAGAAGTTATTTTATTTTTCTGGTGAAGTCTGCCCACGTTGGCAAACGAGTTTCATGGTTTGTAAACCTCAAGTTGTAGACATCAGAGAGGTAGAACACTGCGTTAGTTAACTTGGCATTATCTTCACATGTGTTGTGGCGACTAGCCACGTCGTATGACTCCAGTCAGTCACCTGCATCGTAATCACCAGCTCCGGAGTATATTTTGGTGTCTCGATGGCGAGCGACACCGGGACAAACGACTGGTAATGCGTTTACCTGTTCCTGCAGCTGAACTGTTCCCCGGAGGTGTGGTGGTAGGGGCGTTGGCCATAGTTGGGAGGATGACTCGGCTGCGAAGCCCCAGAATGGCAGAGACTTGTCGGGTGAACCGGGAGATTACAAGTGGGTCTTGAGAGAGGATCGCCCGCCAACCTCCACCACTTGAACATGAAGACCATTGTTGGTTTTTGGAGGGATTTAATACCGTAAACGCTCGGATGCGGGCCAGATTCAAATCATGCCTTCGTACGAGCGGTCACGGTAATTAATCCCTTCAAAGACCAAGCAGCTGTCTCCATCTTACAACGCTCACTATAACAGAACGCGATAGTGTAAATAATGATATCGACTTACTAACATTTGTATCGTTGAAACTCAGACCGATCTTTTAGTGCCGCTTCTGTACTGGATGTCTCCAATGTTTACAGTACTTCCTTTCACCGTAACTAAGAGCACAATTTATTAATGCAGTCGCTGACTACGTTATCTTATAATTTCTTTGCTGCCAATGAGATTACGGTATTAGGCGGATGAAAACTCCAAAGTGCAAATCACAAAGCAAAAAACGTGGAAACAATAAGCCACGCCTTGCGGTTCTTAAGCTGTCAGTCACTTTAGAAAACACTCCAAACGCGTACGCACAGACTAAAACCGCAAAGCCGCGGCTCATGTGTTGCGCATGATGTGTCTTATTTTCCTGAGGATATCCCTCGCACAAAAGGACATCCAACGCCGTGGGATTGCGTCCTTGCCGCAGCTTGATTGGCTCTATTGGTACGTGGCGTCAACAGCGATCTGAATTACGTTAGACCAAAGTATATATTCACTGACAGCTGAAGGAGTGCAAGGAATGACTGAAGGCCGGTTCTCACATGCAGCGAAGCGCTGATGCAGCGCTGCCCACGTGTCGTCAGCTACTTATCGTCTGCCATGAGCAAAAGTTTAGAAGGTGCGATACAAAGCTGATGAACACTCCTGTCAGCACGCGCTTGGCGCGAGGTCAGCACTCCGCTGCATGTCTGAACTGGCCATTATTATGTTATCATTTCTGGTTTTGTATTTTTGCTGCGATAGCAGTTAGTGGGACACTTCGCGGGTTTCGCGCCGTCGACTGCGCTCCATATTGACGCGTGCAATTTTCAGCATTCCGTTAAAAGACTCCACACTGACGCCACGCCACTGACGTCAAGCCGCGCATTACCTCAGCTGTTACCTGGCGTCCGTTGACACCATGACGTCACATTGTCATGTGAAATCACGTTCCACAGGGACGCTACGCGACTTGATGACGTCAGGTGACGCTGTGAGTCACGTGGTGTCTTGAAGTCACGTGACACTAGTGACTTCCCGTGACGTTAAGACGTCAGGTGACACCATGATGAGACGTAGAAACACAAACATGAGACTGCTGATCAAGGAAACAGTAAAAACAAAGCGTTTTCTCTAGTTATCTCACAAAGGTTCTCGGACGATAAAACCAAAAAAGCCAGGTGGGTGTTAAGCCGTCGAAACCACGGGCGTGAAATTAGGTGGAGCTACACGCTCGAAATTTGAGTGGGTGACTTTTGAAGTGTTTTTCAGTGACCACAAGGTTCCCTGGATTTCCAACTTGGGCGCGTCATTCTTGAAGTGTTTTTCATATATCATCGGGAGTTCACGAAATGCTTTCTACATTCACGTTGGTTCCAAAACGCGACTGAATTTTGTCGGGTGTGTTACTCGGTTTAATACGCGAAAAGGCCATGCGGACTCTATGGTGCCCTCACGCACCTTTACCGTTCATTCAGTCCATCTGCTACGAGATGACACCTTAGCGGCTCTGAGGTTACACCTCAGCTTTTGTTTTAGCTTGCGGGTAGCGTGAAGTGTCTTTGCCTGTTCTTTCTTTGTGCGCTGTTTTAGTATAATTTGTCAATTTCAGTGGCTGCGTAACGATAATAGGACGCTCGGGACACGGCGCGCCTTGCTTTTCTCAAGCTATCAGGGACATGAGAAGGCAAAATTTCAAATGGAATGGATGCAACTTATAAACGAGCAACGCGAGTAACGTGCGCCCATTAGCTTCGGCAGCGGGTTCCAGTCTCATGCAGTATGTGTGTCCTTGCATAGTTTGGAGTTCGTGTCCGCAAGACCAGACATGCGTCAATAAGGCTAACCGAGCGCAGACCGTATACGTATACTTATCTTAAAAGCCAGGAGCATGGAGCTTCATTCTTGAAGGTATGGAGGGTGAGATAAGGACCGGATAAGAGCGTGCGGTGACCGGACAGCGCCGAGCTCTTCTTGGGAGAATAGCGGATAGACGGATAGTCAAGTTGCCGTTGTCTCTACCCACAGCCTCCCTCCAATCAAAGTGAACCAGACCGTCGTCTGCTCCTCTCGCTCAGGGTACGGCGTTCGAACCCCGAACGCTGAGCATCAGACCCTGTGCGAGGGTCAGAGAGCGCTCTTGTTCGCTCTGATTGGAGGGAGACTGATGTAAAGCGAAAGGCACCTAGCCTTTGGGTCTTTGGCTCTTTTGACATCGCCGTTCACTCTCATATTCTACCCTTTCCTTCGGTTTATCTCCGTGTAGTCACTTTCAAGGATTGCCAAAACTAGAACTACCATCCCTGACTTTTCAGGCGTCACCCATATGCCAAGTCACTGAAAAGTAGTATGAAGCGCAGTCTAGAAATGCAGTGACCTCTCGGGAAACCGTAATGACGAAACAAGTATAGAATAAAATCAGCAGAACCCATCCTTTGGGAATGATTATCTACGTTAATGCGAATAGCATCAAACGGTGCGGAGTTATGCGCGTTCGTCAGGTGGCCGGCACACTCTAGATACGCCAGCCCACTCTTGAGGCGATTCTAAATTTGTTGACACTTTCACAGCCCTGCGCACGATCTCCACAGCCCAGCACGTGCGTTTGTGTCACTTAGGAAGGCGAGCAAAGCACGCGCCATACGCACAAACACTCAAAATGGTACCGACCAGACTTTCTGGCGTCTCAGCTAGTCTCAACCAACGGTACTCTAAACGGTTGTTTATATCTTTACCATAGGACGCGCTTTACAGCGCTGTCACAGCTACCGGTGCGCGCGCGTTCCATGCACGAGGGCTCATTCCGCTCTCGTGAGGCTGAGCACGGCCGCTACATCACCCTCTCCCGAGCGCGGGAGAGGGTGAGCTAGCGGCCGTGCTCAGCCTCACGAGAGCGGAATGAGCCCTCGTGCATGGAACGCTGCGCACCGGTAGCTTGACAGCGCTAAAGCGCGTCCTATGGTAAGATATAAACAACCGTTTAGAGTGCGTTGAATGACTGCCTTCATAGCTCTGTGGTTAGCGCGTCTGCCTGCTGATCAAAGGTCAACGGTTCGAATCCCAGCCGGCGCCGGTCTCTTTTATTTATTTATCGACCCGCGGCGTAAGAGGTTAGATAACCAGTTAGATAGATACATAGACGAAAAGTGCGTCGAAGTAGCCAAAGAATGCTATTCGCATTAAAGAATGCTATTCGCATTAAAACTAAGCGCAAAGTGGTGATAACGACGCCCATTTACAACTGTCTAAAAGTGTCCACTGTCGACCAATGACCGCGCTCCCGTGCTCCGATACCGATTCCTCCTCTGACGTCACAATTAGGAAACGCAGGACGCAACCGTCATGGCCCCTACGCACAGATGCGTTTGACTGCGTTGCGGCTGCGAGAAACAAGGACATCCCTTCTTCTCATGACGCGTGCCAAGCTATTTCCACACTTTACACACACTTCATTCGATTGCACACTCCACACGAAGCGCAGATGAGCCGGTGACTCACTTTTGTTTCTAGATGCAACGCAATCAAACGCGCTCAAACGCTCTCAAACACAATTGCGCGTGGGGGCCTTACGAACGTAGGGTCGCAGCTGCAGCGAGCTCAAGTTTATTGCCAGAAACAGCCTGGTGGTGCGTCACTTCAAATGATTACAATGCACGCCGACTCGAGAATAAAATTTTATGCCGGGCGACAACAGATATTTATGCGTGTGCTCGTTCGCCGGTTTCATGCGTATTTGCTCTTCTTTTTTCTTGGTATTTATGCATGTTTATGACTCATAAAACGCGTTGCGGTAAAAATATTTCACGTATTTTTGTCTGAGTATGCAATGATATTGCATTGATATTTAGCGCGCATACAAAATGTGGCCACCTTAGAGAAAAATCGGAGAGGCGCACGTGCGTTGTAACGGAGCCTTAAGTGTATTTCGCTCATTCCTTTTTGTTTTAACCCTCTCAAGGATTTTACCAAGTCCTATTTTACAACTTGCACTCGCGTGGCTGTGCTAATTCATTTGTTTGTGTATAGAAATTGGAAACGTGTTCTCACTTTCTACTGCTATAACCACCATGTACAGGGTAAAGGGCATTGCTAAATAGATAAAATAAATGAGTATTGAATAATAAAATATTTGCTTCGGCATCCTCCCCCCCCTCCCCCCCGCCTTTCCCTTTCGGAGGAGTGATCGATTCATAAATTGAGAATAAGGAGAAAAAGTCCGAACGTTCCCCCAGCAAAATAGAATTCAAGAACCCAAGGTTCTAGAGCCAGATGCTCAAGCACTGCACCAAGTGAGTGACGTTTGTGAAAGCAAAAAAAAAATGGCATGATTGCTGCGCAAGGGCTGCTGTACTTGAGGCATAATCGATCACAAGGAACTTGCACTCGTGTCTGCCGTTGTACAGGGATTTCATAGCTTCCATCCGAGGACAAACGTTTGAATGCCATTCTACGCTAGAAGTCGCACGCTTGCTGGAAGTTTCCCCGCGCTCCTTATAATCACTCGAGAGAGAAAGTAGCGGACTAAAGAAAGACCTGACTGGAAAGAAACGGGCGCCTACCGAAGCTCAGTGTTGCCTTTGGCTGGAGAGAGAGAAGCAAGGAGGGCTCGTTTCTGTTACGACCAATGATTGAGCGAGAAAAGAACGTCATTCTCAATTTAATCCGCGTAAGTATACCTTCACAAAGAAACGCCAAAACGTTGAAATGCTCTCACATTTGGACGTAGCCGGCAGCGACGCTGTGCAAAACCCCAGCCCTTTTTTTGTTCTTTAGAATAATATTAAAAGCAGGCTACAGATTGAGTAATCAAAACCTATGAAGCCGTAATTTAAGGTTACTTTTCCATGAGTACAAAGCTGTAATGGTTTCACGGAAAAAAGCTTAAGGTATTTTTAGTAACATGATTTTGTTATTTAAAATCAAACAAACCAGCGCACCTCATAGCGATCAGCACCAATGATAGTCAGAGTCAACTAATCTTTGGCCTAATTAGGTTGCCTATAATTTACATGTTTTGTCTTCAAATACCAGAAGAGTCTACCTGGTGCCAGGACGTGACAAAACAACACATGACACTCACACCTCTCTCACTCCTGCGTCTTAAAAAGAAACAAACGTGGTAAATAGAGGCATGACCAGCGTGACCTCTAAATTATAATATGTTATGTCCATTCACGTAATTATCAAGCTCTCCATTGGGTCACATCAGATTACCAAGCGCTTTTTAACCTAAACATTCACATATGATTAAAAACTCTGCATTCGGCTTGTTCCGAGTTATAAAGAAAAACACACACACAATGTTGCCTTTGCGTTTTCTATGTACTCTCCATTTCGAGCCGCACCGAAGTTCGGCTGGCTCATTTTGATTATAACAATATTTTGTTGCGACGTGACTTGACTCGTGCAGCGCGAGTTTTCTAAAGGTTTCTTGTAACCCTGTGAAGATGGCTAGCAGCGAATAGTGTAATGAGCCTTGAAATATGGCGCCGCATGCTATTGTTGAACAGACGGGCTACATACGGTGCCATATTTCAGGGTTTCTAGGAATTCTAAGCTGGGGGTTTTGCATCTTGATGCCGCAATAGTAGCTTCAAAATAATCACGCCGACGAAACTCCCGCTTATTTTATAACCGTGAGTACCAGAAATCGAGCTGAAGATCTGAGGACCCTGGAGCTTTTCCTTCATCCGCTTTGAGTTCCAGTGGTCAGAAGCCTTCAGGAAGGTGGGAACTCAACACTTGGGGAATATGTTTTATACCGAAAATTATCTGAGTGTTATGTGCAGTGTTGTAGAAGGTACCGTGGACTACTGATGCTTCAGAAATAGGTTACATTTCCGAAACCCACGAGCTTCCGAATTGTCATAGAAATGCGACATCGAGTAATTAAGTGTGTTTATACACAATGCTCGGTTCTCGTTTTTCAGGGAGCAAATTGTTCGTGGGGAAACAGAACGTTCTTCAAAAATCTACGACCTTGCCATCTGTCTTTTAAACAAATATGCTCAATACTTGTAAGACAAAGCATACGTTTCAGTAGAGTAAAAGCTTCGGCCTCGCGCACCGTACAAAAAAAAAAAAAAGCGCGACTTAACTGCACCAGCAGAAAGCATATAGAAAAAGAGCTAATGAAAACAAAACGTCTCTAAGAATGAGGTTTGATA
>JAZHYW010038787.1:0-15965 GCA_037355805.1 Ixodes ricinus | reverse complement strand
CTTCGTTCAGTTACGGTATTGCTGTTTTACTTGTCATTATTTATCGGGCTAAAACCGTGGCCAAAGCAAATCTGGCGAAGGGAAGTGTTGCCAGGGCGTATTCGAACTGACGAAGGAAACCCTATCTTCGACTTAGATGTTATGCACGTCATCTGGACATGATACTGCATTAACAACTTCATTAGCGTTTTTTATAATAGTCAGTCCAAAACAAATGGTTTAACACAAGCGACAGTTCACAGAAACTTGAACACACGGAACACCACGGCACTTCACAAAGCAGTAGTGGTCATGTCACCACCCTTATCTATTGTCTGCTAGATATTAGATAATGTCTGTAGATATTAGTCCAATATCTACAAATGTTGCAGTATTTATTTCTGTACTTTTGCTTTTCTCTTCTTTCGAGAAAGAACGGCGGTCACTTTGAGATCTTCCACTTGGCTTGTACCTTCCTCCATAGTTTTCAAGGGGCGGTGAAAACTTATTTTGCACGAAAGGATTGGATAGATGGATGGATGCTTCCCTAGTACTCCTCAGTGTTGTCACATGGTCGCACCACCTGGCTTTTGCCAAAACGGCCTCTGGAGGAAATAACCCAAATGTAGCCAGAGCCGCTGATAGTTCGATGCTATCTAAAAAAGAAACAGATTATAATCGACCGGAAACATTTCAAAGGTATATACGGTGCTCAAAATTTCCCTTCAAACTAGCAAAATTTTTCCTTATTCCCACAGAGACCTGAATGTTACCTCCAATCTGGGGAATTTCCCTCGGTCAGGAAGCCTTCCTAAACGGACCTACCACTGCAAAACGATCCAGAAAACTTGGTACCTGCACACAGAAAGCTCAAACTGTCACGCAATGTGCACTGGACGAGGTCAGTTTTACCACGTGAAATATCAAAGCGCGGTTATCTTCCTGTAAGAAAAGAGAGCAAAGAACTTCCCAAAGTCATGATTGGGCGCGTTCGAAGACGACCGAGTGAGCGAAGCTGTTACTTGTGGCGCCATCTCTCGATAGGCGCAGCGAGTAGACGACGCACTCTGTTTTCTTCAGACATGTACGTAACACGTGACCCCGAAAAGTGATGAGCTGCATCTACCTGGCTACTCTTCTTGGTAAGCTTTGGTAGAGTATTTAGTTACTTCTTAAGCGAGTAACGAGTAGAGGTATTTAATTACTTTTTTGGGGGTAACGTGTACATGTCTGGTTTTCTGCTCACTTCGCCTTATCGGGAGATGGCGCCTCAAGTAAATGGAGTTGCTAATTGGGTCGTTGGCAGCCGCTTAGCTTTGACTTTGGCAAGTGTTTTGCTCTAATGGTTTTTTTTATTGGAAGAGAACTGCACTTTGATAGCCTGCACATTAAGCCTGACCTGCTCAGCGCAAATTCGGTGAAAGGTTTAACTTTATACCTGAAGCTGCCGATTTTTCCGGTTCGTTTTAGAGCAAGAGGACCGCGTGGGACACCCTATAATATTTACTGGCTGCTCATGAAATGCATGGCGTGGTCTAGAGACAAGTAGCTCATAAGTTTTGAGTAGCGCCCCTGGCGAACAAAATCGAATATTTTCAGGTCGCGTTTCCGCTGTGTACGTCATGTTGCGTGCTTTCAGCACGCTCTTCCTGTTGCCGTGGGCAGTTATTGAGGAGGAAGCTGATGGACGCAAGGTTATGTCCGCGGATTGTGCACGATGGAACACTAGACCGCCGCTTCAGCGTCAGCATTAAACGGTCGCGTCTCGCGGACGCATAGTGGAGAGCGCCTCTTTAGTGACCCGTTCGTGGACGCTACAGCACCCCTTGCTGAGATAAACAATGCTATTAGGTTCAAACTTATCGCATATTGATTCGTTCTTGGGCGTGCTTATCGGCTAATGAGGTAATTTGATTGCCAATGAAGCGATAATACAACGCTTAAACTCGCCGCGCTTTGCGTTAATTAAGTTGTCAGTGCCTGTGCGGAGCGCAAGTTTGTCTGCTTGTTGCGCGGGTGTTTTGGTGACGTCAGAACGCTGTTCGCAAGTTTGTCTGTGAATATGCCAATTTCTCTTGCAAAAGATGTGAATATGCTAACACGCACTGAGAGAGCAAAAGATGTCGGAGAATAAAGGCTGAACTCCATGGGACGAGATTATGTGACGAATAAGTGGCGAACGCCGCCCGACGGCACGCTCGCTTTGCGCGCGACGTAGCAGCCACTGTGGTGATTCCCCGCGCAGAGCAAAAGCCGCCGGCCGAATGCGTCGAGTTATTCATCGCATCCCTTATTCGTCCCATGGAGTTCAGCCTTAAGAAGCAGTTTTTTTAGATGCGGAGCATCTCTTGCTCAGGTCTATGTCCCGCGGCGTCCGTCGTAGTCCGCACTCACACTACGCACGCGCAACTCTCCTCCTTCCCCTCTCTCCAACAGCTGCGCGTTACTCTCTCCCGCTCTCTCTCTCTACCAGCTGCGTGCACTGCGCGTGCGTTCGCTTCTACTCACACCGCGCGCGCACGCGCAGCTCTCCTCCTCTAGTCTCCTCTCCTTCAAGTGTGAAAAAAAATAAACGGCGAGCGGCGAGCGTTCCAAGTTTCTCTGCCGCGAGCCGCGACGAAGGCTCGCGTAGGGGTAACGCTAGGGCAGTCGGTGGCGCCATCTCTCGACGTCAGCACGCAACTGACTCTTTCCTCGGAACCAACACGATGCTCCGCATCACCCCATAGTTCCCCTCGGGAAAGATGGTGTTATTTTTTCACTAACCACTTTTTTATTTTTGGAGCGTCACGTCACGAGCGCTTGGTGTATACGTGAGCATTGTTGTTACGTGAATTTCTAGGCGGCGGGAAGTTGCAATAACCCAGGTGGGCGCGTGGTGTTACCGCTCTGGATAGAGAAAGTTTTAGCTTCGCGTGCATTACAACTTCTAGCCTAAGGTTACTTAAACATGCATCGCGCGGTAGTGATGCACGGTCGCACGCCAGTATGCGATGCATCATCCAGATCGAAACGGGCAGGGTGGTGATTGAACCCAGGATCCCTGGGTTCTGCAACGTGAGCTTACGGCTCCACGTGCTCAGATCTGTGGTGCGCCTACAGACTCACAACCGATCTCCCGATGTCTTCGTAAGCATTCATGCTGTGGGGCCGACAACGGACACGAACAATAGTCTGCGTGGGCGCGGACGCATCGTGAAATTTAAAACTCGGCCACGAACGGATATTATTGGGAGAGCAATATTGGCCCCAACGTTTTTGAAACGCTGAAAGCGAATCGCCAACGCATACCTTCTTTGTGTTTTTTCTTTTCTTCTTCGTTACATTACGTCTTATTCTGTTCACTTTTCTTTTTTCTTTCATATCCAAATGCTATTAGCGTATTTGGAAACTTTCACCGCGCTCACCCGCGCAAACTCTGAAATTCGATTCTCGATTCCATGCGAGCTCAAATGTTGCGTGCTCCTACGTGTACCTTTAAAAAATGAAAAAGTCTGTCTAAAAAAAAATTAATCTAGGTTGTAAAATTTAGATAAAAGAGAGAAGAAGAGAGAAAGAGAAAGATAGAAAGAGAGAGTGAAGTGAAAAGGAAAAAATATATATGCACAATAAGCAAACAATGTCTTCCCGCAAACACGTAATATTTCTCGACGGGTTTCCTACAGGAAAGATGCCGCCGGAGTGCTACGTACATATAGAGATCTTCTACTCTTTTGGTCTGTGAATGTGCGTGTGTGTGTGTGCACGCGTCCAGGAGCTTTTTCGTTTGTTTGTCATGCCTGTTTGTTTCTTCTTTATCGAGCTCAAATCATAGAGGAAAGGCGCCGCTCGCTGCTTCAAAGAAAAACCGAAGAGGCGCGAAATTCGATTTGACCCTTCTTGTGGCGTACCCCCTCCTGTTGATTCGGTTTTGTTTTGTTTGTTTGTTTATTATCCTACAACGCCAGCGCCTTCGCGATTTTTATTTTCTCCTCGGAAAACCACGTTCTAAATGAATAACGCCAGCCGCGGACTTTTTCTCGAAAAGGAGACCGCCGTGCGTGTAAACACGAAGTACGGAGTGCCGCCGCCGTGCGTTTTTGTCCGTTCCAATACAGCGCCTGTAGTAGCCTACCCCGTTTGATCATGTACGATGGACCGGGACGAACGCTACAAAACCGCGGCAGCCAATCCATGGCTTCGAGAGGTGTCACGTGACCTTCCAATGGGCGGAGTGGTAAGCGGTGCGTCAAGCCAGTCAAGAGCTGGATTGGCTCGGATTGTTCGCAGCGTCCGATGCGGTGCATTGTAAGGGAAAAGGAAGAGCGGCGAGGCGTGCTTTCAACCGGCCACGCCGCCCTCGTGTACGCAGCCGGCGTTGTTTATGAGGGAAGGAGGTTTGTTTCGCACAGGTGTGGCTTCCTGAAACGCGCCTTAAGTTTTCGTAGTTTTACGTGCATACATTAGCTCTTTCTTATGTTTACATGGTGCGCGTGCGTGCGAGAAAAGCAACAACCACAACCAAACTTTAGATAAAGATTTTAGATAGAAGCTTTATATTTTTTTATTTGTTTTTGTTTTTGCCCGAAGTTTGTTGGCTCAAGATTACCTGTTACCGGATAGCGTTTCTAAATTTTCAAATAGCCAGCATATGTTTTTTTAAATTTCTATCTCCGTATTTTTGACCCGTGGAGCCTTACCTTAGCGATTTTCTTGTGGATTATGAAACTCGCTTTGAAATACACAGCAAAAAAAAAAGAAAAAAAAGAAAACGGGTTTGCAAGTAATAAAAAGAAAGTATATTTACCGGAAAGCTGCAGCTAAATATTGTGTCAAAATTGTAAAGAAAAGAAACAATTAGTAAAAAAACATATTTTTCATTTTGGTTTTACAAGTATAAGACCAAGATCTTGCACATGAGCTGAGTAGAAGTTAAACAATTTGGAGCTAAAAAAATGTCATCACTAAAATATTTGAAGAAATAAAATATATCTTAAGGACACATATGTAAAGAACGAAAAATCTACTAGGTGATGCAGAGTTAACTTTCTCATTTCGGCAGCCGTACCACACTGGCTAAATGTTGAATCTGCAGCATGAACCAGTGTGGCCATATTATGGCAGACAAAACTCGCGTTGTCCACACGCAATGCCTAATCTGTTTACTTTTTGTTACTTTGGCCGACGTTTCCTGTTCTGTTCAGCACAATTCAGCAATGCCTCACTGACGTGCCTGTACACACTAAAAAAAGCCCGCGAGTGTACTTTTCTGCACAACACTGGGAGGGCCAATCGCGCAACTTACGAGGCAGCTCAACGAATGACGATGCCGAGACATATGTTTAGACCAAAAAACGCAGTCTGAGTTGGGACATTAAGCAATGCAAGCGTGACGTTTTGCATTTGCTTAATGTCACAACTCAGACTGCAGTTTTTTGTCTAAACATGTTTCGGCATCGTCATTCGCTGAGCTTCCCGTAAGTAGCGGTGATTGACTCTGCAGTGTTGTGCAACAAAATAGACTCACGGTTTTTTTGAGAGTGTATTCATAACCGAAGGGACAGTCAACTAATGGGTCTCGACTCGTCGCTAGGTTATTAGGGCGTAATTGGTTGTGAAGCTCTTATGGTATATGTCATAGTAAAACGTTTTGGTTTGTTTGTGATGTTTGTCTGGCGCCAGCTCCTCGTTAAGAGTTTTCTTCGCAAGATATATTCACTCTACATAAGTTACGATGTGGCTACAGCATTTTCTCGGATGATCAAAGTAGATTGCCAATTGCAGGATCGATTTCAGCGTTGGTTTTAAATGCGTTTGGTGATGACTCGAAGATGGTGATGACACGAAGATTACTGTTAGACTCCAAAACCTCCAAAAGCATGCACATTTTCCTGCAGTAAACGTGGTCTGCCAATGCTGCCACTTAAATAAAGCGAGATTACTGCAAACGTAGAAGTTATAAATGATAATAATAATAATAATAATAATAATAATAATAATAATAATACATTTATTTCCGAGGACTATACTCATGACAAAGCAGTCAGGTTCGTCAAAGCCGACATGGGCTTGTGTGACTGAACCCTTTTAGGTAAAATTAATAACATAGTTAATCAAGAAAAAAAAGTTAAGACATTAGAAGACCATGGTAATTGTTCACTTCAGTAGTACTGATCAATATAAATTATTAGAAGAAACAAAAACGTTAATGTTAAGCATACAGAGACAGAAAAAAGAAAAAAAAAGAGTTAAACTTGGTTTGTCCGTCTGGTCACAGGACATTAAAGAAAATCGCCACAAAAAGTTGAGGCACAGGACTTCGAGATGAGGAGTCTAGCAGAGTGAGCAAAAAGGGCACACTCACACGGCACGTCTGTTCACAGCACATTCACAGATCGACACAAATTATGAGGGGCAGAACTTCCAGGTGATGAGTCTAGCGGAGTCGCACAAACATACACCACAGAAATGTGAAAAAAAGAAGACAGTTATACTTTTTCTTTTAGTATATGCATATGACGGAGGCGCTTTTTCAGTTTTTTCTTTGACGTAAGGTTCCAGAGATCTGCTGGTAATTGATTAAAAATGTGTGGAACGTAGAATGAACGCATATTTTTGCCATACCGTGTGTAGCATTTCGGGACGAGATATTTGGAAACGTTCCGTAGTTGCCGTGAGACGGGACGAGGAGATTTAAAGTCGTCAGACCAGTAGTGATTGATCACAACTGTTTCTAAAAAAAGAGATCTAAAGTTCGGCATTGACAATGTCTCAAAAAGGTCTAAATGAGAACAATTGAGGTTATACCACACGTTTTTCAAAATTCCCTTTAAGATATTGTCTATTTTCGTTTGCCATAAATTCGAGCACGAACCGAAAACAGTTATACCATAACGCAGGTGACTATAGGCCAACGAATAAGCAACGCGTTTGCGTAAGCCGAGGGGCATGAAAGTTTTGATGTTATAAAGTAGACAAGAAACGCTTCTCAGCTTCGAACATATTTCGTTAGATGAGAATTCCACGAAATTATAATAATAATAGTAGTAGTAGTATTATCAGTAATAGTAATGTTTGTATTTGTATGTTGTTATGAAATACGTGAAATAAAATTATTATTATTATTATTATTAATGATGATAATAATAATAATAATAACAAATTTATTTACGCTGGGTTAGTTCAAAAGAGCAGAAGGCAGGTTCGTCTAAGCCAACAAGGGCTTGTGGGACTGAACCTTAAAGATTACAGTGATTCACAAGAAAGCTCCAGAAAGTAATAGGAAAAAAGACAAAAACACAAGACAATAAGAAAGCACCAGTTCAGACACCTCATCAAAAGTCAAATTTCAAAGGATCAAGTTCTTGTCCAGAAGATTAATAGACAGTATTAGAAAATGAGCACGAACGAGTATTGAGCAGAAGCTAAAGTAGTTGCTCGTATAGCTAGACGTTAGAGTGCGCCACTCACATACAAATAAATTAGAACAATAATTGATATACAAGAAGATAGTTTCTGCGCGAAGCAAATAAAATATCACGTAACATTATAGTTAATGATCACATAGTTTCTTCGTTGATAAATATATTACGTAGTTCTTTTTTAAGTTCTTTTTAAGAAGTAAGGTCCGAGAGACTTGGTGGTAACTCGTTGAAAATGTGAGGGACATAAAATGAACGCATGTTTTTCCCATACCGTGTATAACATCTTGGAACGGCGTAGTGTGGAACTTTCCGCAATTGCCCTGTGACGGGGTGAGCAGATTTAAAGTCGTCCTTCCATTTGTGATTGAGCACTACTGTCTCTAGGAGCAAAGATCGAAAGCTCGGCATTGATAAAGTTTGAAATAAATCTAAATTAGAAAAACTCATGCAATAACACACGTTTCTCAGAATTCCCTTTAAGCCACATAGCGTCGCAACAAAAACTGACAACGTAGAGACCTTAACAAAAAAAAAAAGAAAGAAGAAACACGTGTCAGCAGAAAAAATAATGTTGTTTTCTCTCTTGCTAACAAGTTGTTTTCGCTGCAATGGATGCTACATGCACTTACAATGTCATTTCTATAGTTTTGACAATTCTATGGACTTAGGAGGACGTCAACGCATAAAGGAATTTCGTCCTTCTTAATAATCTCTCGATCTCGTTGACGTCGCATTCTTAAACTTTCGCGCTCTAATACCAACCGCCAGCGCCACAATCTCACGGAGTGTGAGCTTTGTGCAGCACATCGTTTGTTTACGCGCGCCGAAGGAATGGGTTCTTTTTTCTCAGAAACGCCCTGTACAGAGACTGAAAGCTTAAGAAACGCAGGGCGGGGCTTATTATATTCGCACTTCTTTGTTTCATTATTTGTTCTTCGATGTTTTTGTCGGTTATTGCCGCAATCTCGCTGGCTGTGGAGCTGTAGTAAGACGTTCGGGACTTTGGCACGCCCAGCATTTCTGAAGGTGTCAGGGATCCCATTAGACATGAATGTTGCAAAACGGCCTAGTTTCGCGCGCGATCCAGCTTCAAAGTTTTTTTCGAAGTTCAAACGCAAAGTTTTACAAATGTTCGTCTTGTGTTAGATTAGTGTGCGCATATGCGCATGTGTGCTTGCGCTGAAAGCGAGAACGACATGATGCCACCTGGCGGAAGAAACTAACATAAAAACTAGATCGATAAGCCAAAATTAGTGCTTTGCTTTTATATTACGTAAATATTGGTAGTCAGTTTCTGAACTGTAAAATGTGCTACCTTATAATATAAACTCACTGGATCCTAGCATAAACTTTTTTTTTTTCTTCAAAATTTGAAATTTTTGTGTAACAATCAAAACATCGTCGAGTTTTTTTTTGTTTTTTTTAGAAAGTTAGAAGTTTGGCAAACTTTTCAAAACTTGAGTTTTGCCTTTAAACGTCAGGTTTCAGGAAATATGGCGGCATCCCCAGACGTGTCGGGCTTTTACCACCGGTGAGCGCGAACACTTTTAAAGCATGTTAATGCAATCAAGTATAGGCGACATCGATCTTGGTGTTAAAAGTCTTTAAAATAGTTTGTCTCTTTGAGAATAGTAAAAGGCGCGTTACAGTTGCCCGCAGGTAAAAACGTTTATCAGGAAACCTACCCTCGAAACGCGCAGATCGAAAACAATCTCCCCTATTCTGCTCCGTGTTTTTTTTTTGTATGTTTTTCCTGAGTTTAATTTCCGTTATTCACACGTCGTCTATTTACCTGAACGTGAAGGGCGGGGCAAGGGTGCGGGCGTAGTAGGAGCGCGGCTAGCTGCGCGTTCGATTTCGCTCTTGCTCTCGCGAATCTCGATGCAAATGGAGTTTTCAGGTCGATTTCGTTCTTTAGCGGCGTGCAAATAGAATCTAGACGCACTTTTTTTGCGTCACTTTTTTTCCCACGCACCCCCTTTTTCGTGGACACAAAAGAGGAAGCTTGCCGCACTTTCGTTCACCTTCACTGCTATTGCAGCGACGTATGGATTGGTTCCGTTTCGGCGTCTTTGTTCCTCAAGCGTTTCTATTTCGACAGGCATACTGTATTCGCGGCTCCAGCGACATGTAGGGTACGCCACTATCGGGCAAATATGGCGGTCTATGCTCCGTGTCACTAGTTGCGTGCAGTACAGGCGAACGCAACGCCAGGTGAGGAGAGAAAGGGCAAGTTCTAGGAGAGCTGAGGAGGAAGAGAGAACCCCCTTCCCCTCTCTAACGTTCCTAGTGCTCTTCCTTTCTCCTCTCGCCCTCCACTGCCCTCCTCTCCCGTCCCGCCTTCCATGCGCTCGCCCTTCCTCTCTTCGCCTGGCGTTGCCTTCGCCTGCACTGCACACAACTAGTGACACGGAGTATAAAACAGGTCTTGCCGTGCCATGTGCCAGCTCACCGCACAACGCTGGGGCATCAGCAAGCGAGCATTGGACTTAAAATGGTTTGCCCCGATTTTTCTCCTGCACGTTTCGAACCGGCGGCGATGTGTTGGCGTACGCGAGATTTCAGAGGATTGACTTTTTTCGAGAAAGCGATAAAAGGACTGCCTACTGTCCCTTCACGATGCTGATGAAACGTTCACAAACGCGGAATGTCTGGTTCACGCGGTTGCGTAGGTTGCGTGCAGAGTAACATGGGAACAAGCTGATACTACACTTACAACAGAGTCACCGGAAAAACTGTTCTATCGCGAAAACCACCGAGAACATGTAATCACGGAAGCCACAAGACACAAGCCAGAAATCGAGAAAAGGAACCTGTTCCGGCCAGTTCATCGTTTTCCCGCTATGTGCCGCCCGTTTTGCTGGAGTCGCGAATACCTCTACTCCGAATGATGTCCGGTGACTGATTGGTAGAGATAAACACTCCTTAACATCGGATGTAAAAGCAATATACACATAACTGGAGTCGGACGATTACATGATGATGATTCGACGGTATATTGATGCCATTGTGGTAAGGCGATGTCGCCGATGGCGCTTGCCATATCTGGATGGGCTACGGTCATATTTTCTTATTTTAATCAGGTTCAATATGACCCACTGACCTGATAACGCGGTCGGCTTACGGTGATACTGCCTGGACCAGCAAACCAGCAGTGCTACGTACACTGGGCTAAGATGGCCATCTCCGGATTGCGGAACCCACGGGGAACCATCTGGACCACGCGGAACGATGTGTCCGCAGTGGATATATCGACGTTTACGACGTTATGGAAATCGCGGAAACTGCGTCCAAGACAGGCAGGTATTGCTGCAAGTGCCTGGGTGCCTATTGTGCTGAGTTCGGTTTTGTTTTCCGATGCCGAGTGCCAACCAGCAGTCAACGTGGTTCTTTGTTTCTGTGTGTCAGCAACATAGCAGCAACATCGCGATGGCAGTGTTGTGTGTTGTCAACAGAGAGGCTGGAATCATCGCCGATGGGACCGTGTGTTCGTGTATCAGCGGTGTAACAACAAGATGAGATGATGTAAACTGTCGTCATTGATGCCGCTGGTTGGGCCTTGATCCGGAGGAGGCGGGGTGTCGCAGGTTGACGCTCCGCATTCCGCTTTACATTAAGAGTTTAAGACCACTTGAGAAAGTATGTGCAATCGATCGACGTGCGGATAGTCATGTTGGAACGCTGGTCTGAACCGTAGCTCTTATCGTGCAGTGGCCAATGCTGACTGTCGGTTGTCTCCTTCCCGAGAGCGATTGCGCTCTGGGGAAGGACTGAACAGTATGAAAATAGGGCGGAAAGTACGTATAGTTACAGTTTGGAATTTTCGCATTAAGGGCGAATGGTAGGTAAAATCGACAAAAAAAAGCCATCCTTTATTTTGCTGTTTAAATATACTACTGTTCCGGAGACAACTGCCCTCCAAGTGGCTCGCTGGGATGAGCGCTAGAGGTTTTCGAGCTCACCACGGCGTAGCTGCGTACGCTTAACACATGGCGCAAGTCACGTCTCTGCACTGCATTCAAGTTGATCGAAAAGCAATTTCTCTGCCTGTGAAGCATCACTTCCATCTGAGTGAATGTCCGCTCTACTAAGATCTATGCAAGACCACAATTGCAGCTGTGCGCGAACAGCGCAAATAGAAAAACAAACACTACACTAGAAATACTCGCTACGGAGTGCCACTGCTGGGAAGCAAACACATGGCTTGGAACCGCATTGAGCTGCTTGCTATATTTGGTTTCAACTAATAACGGCATGAGCGTTTACTTTTTACTAAGAGATTTATCCCTTGAGCCGTTGAGAATGTCTCAGAGGTATGACATTGCCGAAAAAAAACAATGAACATGCCTTTAGGAATACTTTGTATTGCTTAGGCGGTCACCGAGAAATTCGTACGTTCAAAATTGGACCAGTATCAAAGACAAAAACGCAGAGGTCCGAAGTAGTGATCGGGTTAATGCGCTGTTGTATTACTGTTTCTATGTGCCTAGTAGCATGTGTATGCACTAAATGTATATGTCCAGGCTGATGCTTGTAGTATGCATAATGTGTCTACATGTGTGTATAATAAAGGTTCCTGAAGATTCCGGAGGGCAATGTTGCGTGAGCAAATGAAAACGTTTTTGTAAAACATGAATTGGGCGGTACCTAGCGCCACCTTGCTTAGCTAATTGCAATTACTGAGACTTGACTCTTCCATCTTGTGGCAACCGATTTAACCTTTCTTTCACGCTAAGCAATAATTTTTGGTTACCGTGCAACAGCAGCTTCGAGTTTGTTCTTTTGAGAGCTGGCTTTGGTTTCGTGAATTGGTTTACTATTCCTCCGTAATGTGCGGTTGACGAAGGAATTTTGACTCGAGGAATCGCAGATGTAAGACGTAAAGTGCGCGAAGTTAGCTGGGTATCGGTTGTTTCTGTTTAACATCGCAGGGCTGACGACGAGAAGACTGCGTGAGTGCTTTGAAACGAAAGTTTCTTTGCCTGTGGGTTAAGCTGGCTTCGGAAATGAACACAGTTCGCGGAAAGCTCGTGTTACGCTTTTATTTGCTGCTCCTCTCGTCCCGCACAAGAGACGTAGTGTTCTCGTTAAGCCTTATTGAGCTCGATCTGCTCGATTCGGGGCAGCCATAATGAGATGCAGGCGACGGAGGAACTTTTCTCCCCTACTTCAGGGACGGAAGTTTCTCCCTTTCTAGAGGAACATAGGTTACAAGAGCGTTCCTCTCCTTAGGGAGGACTATTAATTACCTGTTTTCTAAGAGTGTGGGTAAGGAAAGCGTGAAAAGAGGGTTACAGAATAAGAAAGGGAAAATGGAAATAAATGGATATAGAAAGTGAGAGAGACAGGTTAGGGCGAGTTAGAAAGATTGAGAGGTAGGAAGAGCTAGGGGGAAATAGAGAGTGGAGGTGTATTCTGTTTCACCTTACATCCAAGCGCAGCGGATGTTACGAGCCATCGCAGCCAATCATAGGCTGCGTGAGTGTGACGTGACCTTAGAGAGGGGGCACAACGCGACGCGCGGAAAGGGTATCATGGGCTACGTCCACAGAACGGGGATCGGCTAGGATATCTCGTAGCGTTCGCTGCGCCCCGACGTAAGGTGAAACGGGGTATAGGGAGTTAGAGAGAGAGAGAGAAGGGGAAAGGAAAAGTTAGGGAGAGAAAAAATAAAGGTAGGGAGAGTTAGGGAGAGACGAAGTGAGGGTAGGGAGAGTTAGGGAAGACAGTGAGGGAGCAGAAGTAGGGAGTTAGAGAGTTAGAGAGAGGGGAGTAGGGAAAGTTAGGGAGAGATATAACTATGTAGAGAGAATTAGGGAAGAGAGAGACAGAGGTAGGGAGCGTTAAGGAGAGAGTGTAAGAATGAGAGACACGTATTGATTCATCCGTGCATCACAATGCTGCGAGCCGGCCGGCGGGATTCAATGATTCTTCTTCGGGTTATTAATGCTCCGACGTTTTTCGGAAAGAGCGTGCGCGCGAGTGCCGCGACACGCAGAATTTGTTGCGCAAAGGGACGACTGCGCATGAGCGAACCGCGGCGTTATTCTAAGCCTACTCCTCTTCCCCATTTTTCTAATATTAGTCATCTTCTTTCAGAGACCCTCACTTTTTTGTTTCTTTTTCTTTTCGAGCTCTTCTGTCTATACTTCATTTTTCTTCGATCTTCTCTAATCTCCGTTTGGCAGACGGCAGGCGTTTTTGTAGCGCAGGCGTGCGCGCGCTGGCTGATCAAAAAGCGATTGACCAAAGAGGAAACGCTGAATACATCTGATAGGTGTTTGAGCTCTCGACGCACACATTCAAAATGCCGGGAGGTATAGGTATATGTGCAATCGCAACGAGACAATAATTGCGCGCGGGTTTATGGTCTGCATAAACCAATGAACTCAAATAGATGTCTGCCCGCGTATAGGCTCTGTAGGTGCCCGTTTAATGTTCCAGACACTGTCGGTTTTGTGCTGAATTTGTTGGGGGGATCGATGGCCGAGTGGGCTAAAGCGCACACTCAGCTCGACACACGTGGAGCGAAAGCTCGCGCTGCGGAATCCGGCGATACTGGGTTCGGCCCACCGCTGCCCGTTTCGATCTGGATGAATCGTACCTGCGTGCGGTCGTGTACCACTACTGCGTGAGCACGTTGAAGACCCCAGGTTAGCAGTCGTGCACCGCTGGCGAAATTGGCTGCATCTAACGGCGCGTAAACCAGTGTCGCCCCCATCCTGGCAGACCGACCTTACGCTGTGTCCGGCAGCACTAAACGTCCGCTGACCTTTTTGATTCTGGCTGGGTTTGTTTGAGATAACAGTGTTTTTTCTTCGCGTAGTGATGGTCCAGTGCATTATGTGCGTTTAGCATGATTTGTCTCTCTGCAATTTTCCCATTTTTACGGCTGATATGGTTTTGTTGATATATGGGCAATGAAAGACGAACTAGTTAACAATATCGTTTTATTTATGGTGCTGGACTTGAATAATAACAAATAGTTTATTACAGTTTTCTTTTTTATCAGGAGCTTTATTTAAACGTTTTAGTTTGTCCTTAATAGACCATCTCCACATTTGCATCACACAAGGCAACACACTTCTCCAACCGAATGATGGCTGGCGGATGCTCTGGTTGTAGAAGTCCTCCATGTGGTTCAGAGGAAGCGCTCCACCTCGACAATAACTTCGTCATCCTGATAGAAACGCTTACCACGCAGCGGATTCTTTATGAGGAGGAAAGCAGAAGTCCTTAGGTGCCAGGGTCAGGTGAATGCGGGAACAGAGGCAGAATTTCATAACCCCAAAGCAGCCGCATGCGTCAACGCAGTTGCCTGCGCAGGAAGGCGAATGCACTCCTCTTAGCCGAAGCTTCCCGCAGCACTTGATGGCCTCCTGCCGTAATTTTACTCAGAAGGTCCCGGTAATATTTTCCTATGGCAGTTCGGACTTTACGGGCCGCATCTGCCAGGAGTACACCGTTAAGGTCCTAAAAAAAACAAACAAACTAATCATTACCTTTCCCGATGACGACTTCTGCCTGCATCATGCTCGCGGGTGTTGAATCCGCGTGTTTGCAGGTGTTGGCTTTGTTTCTTCGTCGTGTCGTTGTAAAGGCTGGTTCGCACAGGAGCGTTTTCTACGCTACGTTTCCATGCCTCGAAAATCGCGTGCAAAGCTACCCGTCACACTGGTTGCCGCGCTTCATACGAAGCACAAATGTCTCGGTCACTCTCGACGTAAGCCGACGCAAGCTTTCGAAACATAACGTAAGGCCAGGAAACGGTGCTGTGTTAACCGGTCGCAAGAGTGCACCCAGCGCTCATACCCGGTGGCCAGGCGCTCAAGGGACAATGAATAGCCAAGGTTGGCTTGGCAAAACCTCGATATTTACGTTGCAGGCTCCTTTTCGGCGCCCTTTTTTTTTGCATGGGCGAGAGCGATCGCGGAGCACGGCTTGGCAGCGCGACCTTCTTCATCCACAAATCATTGTGAATGGGCAAATCATCGAGTGAGAAACTTTTCGCACGTCCTGAAGCTAGCATACACCAAAACACTGGCTAACTGACAAGCCCGCGTTTCAGAAACACCAGGTGGGCAATGCATCTGCGCAGAAACCAGATTCTCGTGAGGCATCGCGCATGCGCAGTGCCGATTAGAAGCGCAACCGCAGTGGGTTCACGTCATAAAGAATGACCCCAAAATTCGAGGACATCCTCTTTCTTTTTTTCTTTTACCGGGAACGTAGCGAACGTTATAAACGCCCCTCGCTTGCTTTGTTTAATCTCACTTTGGACCGCGGAAGACGCTACGAGCCATCTTAAATAATCGAGTGCTGCAAAAGTATCGCGTAACGGCTCGCCTGGCGCGTCTCTGCCTCCCTCACGAATATCACGTGACGCACACAGAGGAATCGAATTTCTTCAATGCCTCGTAGTGTTTTTCTACGGCATGCCATTAAAGTGGAGCGGAGTATAGGCCTTGCTCTGGTTCCTCCTAATAAGAGCGGTGTACACACAATATGATATTCTTTCGCTCGTTTTGCAATTCGATCGCCTGGCGCTGAAGGGAAGATGTGTCTCATCATCTTGCGCTCAAA
>JAZHYW010038786.1:0-42620 GCA_037355805.1 Ixodes ricinus | reverse complement strand
TCACACCTGTCTTCTGTCTCTCCTCAGGATACCCTGTGGGTATGGCAGCATCTGGCACCTGTCGTTCAGCATGCGTCGAGACCCCCCTCCATCAAGCTCCAGACATAATTTATCTCCACTTGGCATGTCATGCAGTAAGACCCACAGTACTTCTAATTTAGAAGTATACACGAACTCATCTCTGTGACGTCACGGCGCGGTGGTGGCGCGTCGGTCGCACTTCCGGTCTGGGGCTGTGGGCAGAAGTCCCAATGCCAGACGTGTATTCCTGCGTTGTTTTGAAAGGAACACGACAAAAACCTGCCTTCTCGTCAAAACGCCGCGACTGGGGCCATACCAAAAGTGTCGAGAAAGGTTTGAAGGTCCGTTTTCACGTGCTCGGTTCGTCCAAGAATCTGGATATGTGCCGTGAAAAGGGAAAAGCAGACGCCGCCGGACAACGATTGCTTGGGCGGGAAGCACTTTGGGTTGAATTCACGGATACTTGTGGTCATCAGATTTATTTGTTTTGTTCCAACATGAACGCCAGAAAACCGTCAAGTTGTGCGGACCACCTGCGGACTACGTTCAGTGCGTCTTCAAGTTCAAACGGCCGCCTTATTGTTTGAACTGTCGTCTGCTCTTTCAAACGTTTCTGCTTGTCGTCTGCTCTCTTCGACGACGCCGGTCCGTAGACCAAATGTTGGCCCGGTACCTGCGATAGGAAGTAAGTGCAGGCCTCAGAAGACTTAAATTTGAAGGTTGGTAAGCAGGCTCGATGTAAACAGTAGATACAAGGAGATGTTGATCATTGTTACCAGTGACCATCACCGACTTGTTATGCCTAATTCAGTTGGTCAGATTCTGCTTGCGATTTTCAGTATCGACGTCGACCATCTCAGCTACGGTTCACGCTTTTGCAGCCCGAGCGGCGTCGCGACCGAAAATTCTGAGTGAAATCTCATCATGCGAATCAGGCTTTAGCGTACATTCTGCGGCGTCCACGCGGAATGAATCGCCACATGTCACATTATTCACGCGAAGTTTTGCGGTGTAACGAGCCTCGGTAATTTCGCTGACGCCGCTCAAGATAGTCAGACATCGCCAGGAAGACGTAGAACGAACAATTCGAACGCAAAAAAGGGCAGGGGGACTCACACTGACGCCGACAACATCGCATTTCAATGGTGTGTTTATGGGCAACGGCGAGCTTCTTGCCCACACCCCCATCGCGCATGCGCGGCGCCGGAGGCGTCCGCTAGGGGCGCTCCAGGCGCTCCAGTTTGTTTGTAAACATGAGTTGGTGTATAAGGTGTGCCTCACTTCGTCCATTCACTGTATGCTGTTACTCTCTTGTTGCAGTATGATGGTTCCTCGGAGAATTGGAGAATACCACAAGGGCTACAGACGTGTGGAGGCAAGCTGCAAGGGCCGGACACCCGAGACAAGGACCATCAGTAACCAGGGGGATAAAGTGAGGAAACTCAAGAGGCAACTCATCATCTGGGCCACAAGAAGAAAATCGGAGACCGTATGCTGGGAAATTTGTCGACCTTCATCCTTGGGTGGCATGAGCATTTTCTGGTCATATTCGTACATGAGGTGAACTGTTACTGGAACTAGGTCGACTCATCCTTCTGCAGCTTACAGGGCGTTACCAAAGCTACTCCACCAGCGAGACAACCGGAACATTTGGCTGACGGACGGGACAACATATTGTGGGAGTTTGCTCCTCCTACGGAGAGCTCTCGCGAAACTTGCTTCGTTGCTCTGATTAGCTCCAAAGGGTGGCAGCATTTTTTCTTTGTAAAATTAGGCTGAAACAGATTATGGCTGTAGTGTGGCCACCGAAATTGACATTGCAGCATAAAATTCCTCATGGGGGTTCTGGCATCTATCCTATGATCTCTTATGCAATTATGAATGTCGCAGCCACAAGTGATCACTTGACGTGTGGAGGCAACTCGTCATATGACAAACTGCGTAAATGGTTGGGTAAGTGCAGTAGCGGCAGTTCTGCATATCTGGGAAAAAACAGTGGCTGGGAGGGCTCTCTTCCTCATCACCATCTGTCTCAGGGAGGGCTGTCTTGAAAACCCCTTTCAAGTCATTAGTCTGAAAGGGAGTTTCTGGGATACCGCTGACACATAGTAATTTCCGGCATCTATGAGACACTTGAGAAGGAAAACCTTATGCAGTTGCAACCTGCGAACCAGGTTGCAAACTGTGAGGACGACTTAGATCAAGTCCTGCTTTGTACGAGTGGTCTCAGCATTTGGCATACAAGCTGTGGAGCAGTTCTGGCAATTGGAACTTAAGCTCCTGAATACTGGAACTGTTCCCATCAGCACGACAACCACAGCTGGTTGTCGTGCCAGTAGACCTCGTTCTGAAGTCACCGGAAGAAAACTACAATAACCAGTTGCTGCCATCATGTTGCGTTAGCCAGTGGTCATGAATAACACTTTTTCTCTCTTGATCTTGGACAAAGTGTTCTTTAAATTGTTTTCTCAAAGCCCCTTTGACACGCAATGGCACACATAACCTAGCTCAGTGAACACCCTACCTGTTAGTAATGTTTCCAGTTTGTGCTAAATCACGAAAATAGCCCTTGCAGAATAAGGTAGTGCTTTGAAAAAGTAAATTTTTAATTCCTCATATCGGAGATTCCCATCTGTTGAAGTTTGGATAGGAGTAAGCTGTGGTCTGCGCTGCTAAAAGCCTTTCTGAAGTCTAGCTGGACAATCTCGCACGGAGTTTGGTTGTCGAGGCTGGTGCTGAGTGCATGGGTGAAAGCTGCAAGGGCCGATTCGCAGCTCCTGCCGGGGCGGAAACCGTATTGGTGGGGGCTAAGGAAGTTTGATAGCTTAAGGTGGGCTAAGAGTCACTTGTTAATGACTCTCTCCATTGTTTGGCAAACGATGGAGGTTATGGAGATTGGTCAGTATGAGTGGATGTCAGATTTGAGAAGGCACCGTGTCCCTTTTTGAGAGGCGTTACTGATGCAACTTTCCAGGATTTAGGAACAGAGTTGTGGGAGAGAAAATCGTTGAAGAGGCGAGTGAGGACAGGGGAGATACGGCCAGCACAGGATTTAAGCAATGCGGGGTGGATGCTGTCTGGTCCAGGGCGTTGAGAGGAGTTGACACGGGCAAGGGCTTCGTACGTTTCACTTTGAAGAATGACTATGGAAGAGAGTGTGGTTGCTGGTGTGGCCTCGAATGGCAGAGTTGTGGGTTGGTGGGACAAAAGTTAGGTGCGGTAGGGTCGAGTAATGCTGCAGCCTGAGAAAAGTGGTAAGAGGAGAGCTCTGCTATGTCGTCAAGATTGGAATAGGGCCTGCCGTGATGTGTGAAGACCGGCGCATGGAACAGTTTTTTTTTTGTCATGAAAACATAACCAAGAGTTTGGGCTGGCAGGTTGCTTTTGCTCCTAGTTGCTGTAGGTAATCGTTATGGGAAATATGGATGAGATGCTTGACTTCGGTACGTGCTTGGTGGGCTTGGTTAAGATGAGTGGGATTTAGAGTTTTTTGCGCTTCTTGAATAGCCAGTATACAGCCAGTGTTTACGTCTGATTAAGACTGCAATCTCCTTTGTCATCCATGGAAGGCTGCCGTGCATCCTGTTGATCCTTAATAAGGTGAACACATTTGTGCTGAATTGCTGATATGGTGAGTGAGAGGTTGTAGGCCTCGTCAGCCGGTGGGTGATCAAACACGATGGACCAGGAGCGAGGTGGATGAGCTGATTGAGATGAGGGGAATTGGTTTTTTAGAACTCCTGAAACTTCTTGGCTTGACGACCTCGCTTAGGGGCTGAGCAATGGATATTGGTGAGGAGACCACTGTGATCACTGCCTGGTAGGCTGGATTTGACTGTGCAGTGGTAGGATAAGGTGGGATTATTGGTGCGGGCGAGGCCGAGGAATGTAGCGTTGCTGTTTTGAGAAATGTAGGTTGGGACGTCACGAAGTAGGGTGAGGCCAGCAGTTTCCAGTACATCTAACAGCATGTCATTGAGTGTATCAGATGAGCAGTGCAGAGAACCTGCTGGGGTCGACGCGCTGTAGGCTCTCTTGAAGGAGGGCGTATGATTGCTCATGGATGGAGGGAGAGTGGGCAGTAGGTAGACACCAGAAGAAGCTTTCCATGTTCGCAAAAGACCTCGACAAAGATGGCTTCTAGACTCTGAAGGGTGAGGTGGTCGAGACGTTGGCAGGGCAGGTGTTTTGGCATGGCGAGGACGGACGCCTTCGCCCCAAGTTGAGGGACGGTTTTGCTGGAATACAGAGAATTGTGTGAGATCGATTAATTGCCCACCGAAGATGGGCGTCCAGCCATGTCTCGCACACAGCGAATATTGTATTCGGGAAAGATTACTTTAGTGCTTTAAAGTCAGGAAGCTTGTTCTTTAGGAAGCAAATGTTGGAAAACGAAACGTGATTGGAGTCTGTAAGCTCCAATCGCGCACTTTTCGCACAACAACTATGCCAAACGCGGAGTTGTCGTGCGAACGGTGAACGCTGCCGACGTTGTCCCTCGCCGGAGGCGGGTCGGAGAACTACTTGGTAGAGCTGGGGATGATGGTGGGGTACACAGGGCTCCGTGCTGCTTAGGGGATGGAAAGAGGTCATCGGCCGGGGGTGGGAGCTGACACGTCACACAGAGCCACTCAGTTGATAATGAGGAGAGGCATCTACACAAAGCGAGAGATACATCTTCGCATTTCTGGTGGAATCACAAACGTTGCATTGGAGTGTGGCGACATTGTCGAACACAGACTGGGAACAGCAGGGGCAGGTGGAACGTGAGCCGGAGTTTAAAGGTACATCACCAGTGATCAGCAATAACAGGATTAGGTGAGGTTGATGGCGAGGGTGACGAGTGAAGAATGTTCAGCCAGGAGGTCGCTTCCGCGGACGACAATGTTCGATGGTGGTGCTGCAGTCAGAAAGTGGCATTGTAGGTGCTTACGGTTTGTCGATGTTAGGTGATATTTTATCAAAGGGACAGTAGCCCCGTTAGGCAGATCAGGAGATGGAGAGTTGTAAAGGCGCGCCGTCATCTAACCTAACCTCTAAACATTGTGCTGAAGAAATTGACTGGCTAGATCCAACATATATCATAGAAAACTGACCAGGGGGGCTATGTTCGACAAATGTCTTGTTTCTACTAAAAGAAACGGAAGTGATGATATTGCGTCTGATTGGTTAGAGGCTCAAATGACGAAAGAGGGAACTTCATTTGAGTCTCTAACCAATCAGATGCAATATCGTCACTTCCATCACTTCCGTTTCTTTTTCAGAGAAACGAAACATTTGTCGAACATACCCCCCCCCCCCCCAGGATGGGCAGGTTAAATTCACCTCCAAACACAGCTTTATTCTTAACCACATTAGCCTGTAGTTACTGTTAAAGCAACTGGTTTGTAATCGCACTCGTTATGTAAAACAGTGTAGCGTCTGTGCATTTTTTTTTTGCATGGTTTATGAATAGCTGTTTTGAAATGCCTTTACCGCGACTTTACCTCTACCTGTTTAGACCATGTTTATTGATCTTCGGTTTATCATTTTTTATGCACATAGCTTGAAGGCTAACATTCAAACTGTTTGTACTACCGTGTCTGTTCGCTAATACCCGTCAACAACCGCATCATTGCATGTGCTGTTTGTAACGTTTTCGTATCAGTTGTTTTTATGTAGAGCGAAAATAAACCGTTGCCTGCTTGAAATACCTCTTGTGTGAATAAATCACCTGTGATAGTCGTCCAGTGGTGCGCACGTCACAATAAAGCGAAAACGCAACGCAAGCGGACCAAAAGCGGACGCGAGAAGCCGGTAAACAAAGCGCCATGGGGGCTGCCATTTTGAAAAGCAAAACAGTAAAAACGAAACATAAAAAGTGGTTAGTTACCCCATCCGTGGTGAGAGGGCGCTTTTTTTAGTTTAAATAATTGTTTGAGGAACTTTCGCTCTTTTTAAATTATTTGGTTATCAATATAATTTAGATTGTGTGAATAATATATTATGAGTTTAGTTCTACAATAAACTTTTACTCACTCAAGGCCCTCGATCACGTGGTTTGCGATTACCACAGGCTTATTCTACAGTGGGCAAACTGTGTATGATAAACTGTGGGTCTACCTGCTTGCGAAAGAGTCACTTCGCTTTTGCTTTGGCGCGCTCCTCGAGACGAACTCCCTGGCGTCAGCTCCTCCAGCCTCTAGCTGCTTCGCTACCGGCGCATTCAGGCAAGCAACCCGTGTGCCCACACCAGCCCACACTGAGTCGAACGCACCATCAGCCGCCACTACAGATCAGGTAATCAAAATATGCCGCATCCAAAGAAAAGGAAACCGTTTGAACATCTGTCGCGGTGGCAGAAGAGGCGCCGCCTTAACGAAGAGCTGTCCCGTGCTACCGCCTTGAGCAGTTTCGAGACTACTACAGCTGGCACTGCTAATGTTAATTCAGAGCATGCTTCCGGGAGTGAAAACGACTCCCAAGTTAGCGCCCGCGATACCCTCGACGACAACAGTCTAGAGTTCGGAAATGGATCCTCCAGTTCTGATTCCGAAAGTGAACTAGAGTCGTCCACTGGTGAGTCTACAGACATAACCGAAAGTGAGACAGATTCAAGTTGTGAGGAGGTCGAGGCTCTACCCGAACAACTCTCTCTTCCCGAGAGCGTCTCCGATAAGCAGCCGGCAGATACCGATGATCCAGAGCGTCGCCTGAGACGTTTCTTGGCGCAATGGGCCGGAGAGCATAAGATTACTCAGAGGGCCCTTTCCTCGCTGGCGAAAGAGCTGAAGGAGCACCCGTGCTACTCGGGCATACCAGGCGACGCTAGAACTTTGTTGGCCACGCCTCGCAGAGCTAATATCACGAGCGTGCCTCCAGGATCCTACTGCCATTTTGGCATTGCAGATAGCTTGAGGGCCCTACTTTCACACGTGGTTGACATGTCGTCTGTACCCGCTCGGCTCGGCATCATGTTCTATGTTGACGGCCTTCCACTAACAAAGAGCACGCACAGTCAGTTTTGGCCAATACTTGGGAAAACACCGGACGTAACTGGTAGTGGAGTGTTCCTGGTTGGTTGCTACCATGGCCACTCGAAGCCAACCTCAGTCGATGAGTACCTTTCGGTATTTATTGATGACCTTGATAATCTTCTTACAAATGGGCTCCCTTTTTCTGGGCAGCTCTTCACGGTGTACATTAGGGGATTTGTATGTGATGCTCCAGCAAAAGCGTTCTTGTTGGGTATCAAGTCGCACTCGGGCTACTTTGGCTGTGGCAAATGCACCCAGGAGGGCGTGTTTGTAGATGGCACAGTAGTTTTTTTAGAAACTGATGCACCTTTACGAACAGATGAAGCTTTCGCACAAAAAGCTCAGGAAGAGCACCACGTCAAGGACACTCCACTGAAGTCACTGCCTCTAGGACTTGTGTCAAAGTTTCCTTTAGATTACATGCATTTAGTGTGCATTGGCGTTACCAAAAAGTTGCTGCTTCTCTGGATGAAAGGAAGCAAGTCCTACCGCCTGCCCTCAGTGAGAGTGAATGAAGTGTCGCAGCGGCTGCTTGACCTTAAACAGTTCTGTTGCACAGAGTTTGCACGTTTGCCTCGGCCTTTGAAGGACCTAGGCTTCTGGAAAGCAACTGAACTTCGTTGCTTCCTGCTGTACTTGGGTCCAGTAGTGCTAAAAGGTGTCCTAGACCAAGAGAGATATGAGCATTTTCTTGTGCTCCATGTTGCAATCAGGATTCTTGCAAACCCGAGCATGTGCACCACATACAACAATTATGCCAAGGAGCTTCTTTGTTTCTTTGTACACTCCTTCAAATCATTGTACGGCCGTGGAAAGGTGTCGTATAATGTTCACGGACTAGTGCATTTGGCTGATGATGTTGTGAACTATGGGGCACTCGATAATTTCAGTGCGTTCCCAGCTGAGAGCTTCATGTTCCAGCTTAAACGCCTCGTTCGAAGCTCTACACGGCCCCTTGAGCAGTTGCACAACAGAATAAGTGAGCTTAAGACTAGCAGGAAGCTCTATGCTTTCCAGAAAGATGCCCAACCTCAAGTGGCTTACAAGCAAATGCATATGGGAGGGCAGCTGCCAAGCTCGTGTGAAGGGCCGCAGTTTCACGATGCTGTCTTCCCCCAATTTGTGCTCAAATCAACCGTTGGGGATAACTGCTGTATTCTTTCTGACTCGAGTATCGTCCTTGTTTCTGACTTTTGTTTCGACAAAGTAGGATCGAAAGTACTTCTCGGGAGACAATTCATGACATCCCGCGACTTTTTCACCTCCCCTTGCAAGTCCAGTGATTTGGGCATTTTTACTGTGTCCACCTTGTCCTCTTGTAAAGTGTGGCCATTGTCTAGTGTGCAGGCCAAGTGTGTGTTGTTAGCAAACGTAGGGTTGTGCAATGAGTACTTGGTATTCCCGTTGCTTCATTCTGTCTAGTTTGTCTAAATTAAATTTTACCCGATGCTTTAAAGGGCAACTTCGCTTACTTTTTGAGCTACCCAAACGAACTACATTTCCTGAATGCCCCAACGTTGCTCTTCCCGACAGACTAGTTTCCATCTCTAAATTCAGATTAGTTATTGAGAAAACGGCGACGTCAAAACCAACATTCAGATTTTACCGCCCTTTTCAGGGCACGACGTCACGTGCATGCACGCTTGCAGATCGTGCAGAAAGTTTAAAAACCAGATATCACACTTTTTTCCGCTCTGCTGAGTGAGGGCCCAAGTTAACTTTCACAGCGTTCGGTTCGTACCATCAAACTTTTCGTAACCAGTCAGAAACAAGTTCTACGGCCCACAATAGCCCAAACAGGGAAAAAGTGACGTCACATACATTCGCGGTGAACACCAGATTTGAAAATTCAATAACCTAGTGAAAAAATTTTATTTTGTGAAAATATTTTGGTGTCTGGTTCTTCTCTGTTTATTGGTGCATTTAACCAATTTTGAGGCAAATCAGAGACCATGAAAAGTAAGCGGAGTTGCCCTTTAACATTTGGTTTCCTTTTTCATTTTGCGACTGTATGACCTTGTTGTTCCATCATTTCAGACAATATGTTTGCAGTTGTTCGTTTTTTGAGTGATAGCAGTGTTGATGTGGTCCCGTCGAATTGGCTCAATGGAAATGAGTGCCTCTGGCCGTCGAAGTTTAGGGCATCAAGAGCTATCAAAGCCGTGAAACTCAGAGAGTCCCCAGATTTGACATACACAAGGCACAGCATTGTCATCCTGAGCAAGGAAGGTAGGCAAGCCAACATGTTTTCTGTCCTTTTTATGCTTTTTTAGCCGAGTGTCTACCGAAGTCAGAAAATGTAGGGGAATTTGGCTAACTACCGTGGTCATAAATCTGATGTTACATTTCTAGTGACTACTATTCTCAATCCACAACCACAAAGATATCAGTGGGTACTCCTAACATAAACTGAAGCCCATTACATAAAATAAGACCCCTTGGGAGCTAATATAATTTCGATAGTTCTAGGCGTCTGTGCTGCTCTCACTTTTTTTGAGCGGTCTTGCCGTCTCGAAGTAGAGTTGAGCCCACATGTACCTGATTTTTCCTAATATGAGGTAATCAATGTGCTATGGAACACTTTTAACTGCCTACACCTTTCTTGTAGGAGGGAATTAAACAAGCTAATCTTTTTCTTAGGCGAATGCTTCATTCTAGTAAGCAAATCTTTTTCTTAGATGAATGCTTCATTTGATCTTTGAGCAACCCTATATAAATATGCCATCTCTACTTTGGATTTTGACAGTCTTCGGTTGTGAAATATGCTATTTCATTGTCTGCTTATCTTTTTAGATACTTTCCAGAAAGCAAGATCGAAACTAAGGAAAGCGGAGGATACTGATAATGTTGCAACATCAACTGACCAAGGTGCTCAATCTTTATGTGAACTGTTAGAACTTTGGCAACATTATACATTGATATGTTTTGCCTAGGACTCCATGTTTTCTGAGCTTATTTTTTATTGCAAATTTGGCACTTATCACAGTTTGCTGCCAGTAAAGTTTCAGTGATATAACGTTTCAAATTTATTGGAGTTTAATTTATGCAATATTGCCAGTTATCTGAACTTAAAATTCAAATAAATAATACCCACAGACACACCAAAGACACAGAAAGTGTTTTCGGTTATGATAAATATTAATGTGAAATCTGAAGGTTATGGCTTCCACTGCCATATAAAGCACTGACTCCTTTTTGTAAGATGCAAATGCACTAGCCTAAAGTCAGAACGAGAATAGTTGCCATCCAGTTGCATAGATTGGATTATGTTGTGAGTGGCTTAGGTTGGATTCTGTTGTGTCTGAGTTAGGTTGGACTCTGTCATGGTTTGAGAAATATACTGCAACATACTTTGCCTCTTGTTCTCAGCAGTCATAAACCAGCGGTTTGTTAATTTTTTAATGCTACAAAAGAGACAAGGGTGGCCACTTCTCAGGGCCACCTACCTGGTACTTTAATGAGACATTGGAGTTTTTCGGATAAACTCCAACTGCGAAAAATTTTCAAAATGTTTTTTTTTAATATGTGAGCATTAAGTCCCGGCTACCGAAATTTTGCGCCGGCGTACGTCTGTCGTTTGGAGTGATGGTGAGGAGGAGGGTAGGTAGTGGCAAGGAGGCAGTGGTGTAGAGAGGGAGAGTACAGGTGGAGCAGCGTGAAAGTAGGTCACCTGGGAGAGCGGCGGTGCGCATGTGTATGAGACGACTAGATGGTGGCGGCAAGCTCAGACACCGGAGGCATAAAGGCTCGTTTGCTGCTGATGCAGCTGCTAAGTGTCGCAAACGAAGTTTGCATGATAACGCATTTTCTCCCCATTAATTACACTAATCGTCTTACCAATTTTTTCTACAGTTTTATCTGACAAGAACTAACTCTAGTTACGCCCAATTTCCCGGTCAGTACAGCGGGTTAAAGGGTATGATCTTAGGTTAACTGTTTAGATACTTATCATTCCTGAGATTATACTACAGCTGGTTCAGCAACCTGTTGTTAAGAAACTGATTTCAGTGCATTACATATTTTAAGCATGTGTTTGGAAACCTGTAAGGTAACAGAACAAGCTACTTTAAGGCGGGAAGCATCATGGATATGAAATAAGGGTAAAAGCACAGGCGAGCTGGTGAACTTGCATCGTAACCAGAGACAAGTAGCAATAAAAAAATCTCACGAAATAACAAGTCCCAACTCTAAAGGGCTTTCTGGTTGGGAAAGCAGAGTTGAGTAATTGCAGTGATATTGAAAAAATTTTCAGAGAAGGGTCGTGGTAAGCGCAGAAGGGTCGTGGTAAGCGCAGCATTCTCATCGGATGAGTCGGATGTTGAAAAAGGACTCCAGGGAGCCCCACCACCACCACCACCACCTTTTGGACATGAAAGGTCAGAGAACATTACCTATTTTGTATTCAAGGAGAGAAGTTTAGGAATCACCACGAATAGTGAGGATACTTTAACTTTTACTCGTGCAAGCACGTGCAATGTCTGGCCTCTATGCACTATGACAATGAACACATAAACTGCATTTGTGGCACGTACATTAACCATAGTGAGGAAAACAACAGCGCCCCTGGCAAGCTTCGCACTGCAAATATAGAAAATGTATAATAAAACATAATCGAAGGTAGAGTTCAGTCCCACAAGCTGAAGCTGTTTATGACATGCCCATATTTCATGAGAAATAGCTGTTCTTCATTGGGAGAATTTTCCAGGTCCCTGAATCTACAAGGAACCTCTTGTTGGCAGTGTAAGGCTTGGATTTGATTAACTTTTTCAGTTCTGTGCTGACCTTGCCCAAACCAAATACTACCCGTGATCAAGGGAGTAAAGAGGTCCTGAGACATTGGGAGTTTCTAGTAGATTTGGTTAATGTTTAGTGTTCATTGCTTCACATTTCAGTGGCGCTGCGTCAAAGGAGAGTAGTGATCATCCAACTGCAAGCAGCTCTGTGTGCCCGCCCTCATCAAGCCCTCCAGGTATGCTTTTCAGTTTTAGCATATGGTGTGCAATTATTGATTAGTTAATTGGGCACAGGCTGATAACAGGCTCATGGAAGTAATGCTTATTTAATCAATAAACTTCCATATTGTAAACGGAGCATTATTAGTGAACGTGACTAAAATTAGATTTAGCGACGTAGGCTGCTTTATTTTTATCAAGAGCAACCACAACAGTGTCGTTGAGCCGTGCAAGTGTAAGGCAATTAGCCTCCTGTTTTACTATAGTATTTGATATGTAAGGAGTGCAGTAGTAGCTCCACCTCCTTCACATGCTCGTTGTGTTCCACCACGCTTTTGCTGCGCTTGAGAGGCATGTGCTGTCGAGACTAGAAATCTTTTGCTGGAGGCAGCTCTTTTTTCTTCTTGGCAACATTGACATTTTGCATGGAATACTGCAAAGACCTTTATTTTCACGGGGTTGATTTTTTGGGAAGTGCTGGTTTCAGGAATATTTCGCTCGCAGGCACAAAATTTTGCGATTAGGAGTGATATGCAATGTAATGGTATCCATGGGGTGACTATTTGCATCACCGAATTTTCGTGATTTTGATCGTGGCAACATTTGCGAAAATTGGATCCTCACAAAAACTAAGCCATTTACAGTATTAATCGAGGGTCACTCCACATAGCTTTGCTTTCACCACTTAATTAGTGAGGTGCGGCATGACAACTCGCATTTGCACCAAGAGACTGCAGTAAAGAATGGTACTACATTTAAAGGAAAAATGTAGGATCAAATATCTGCTCTGCTTGAAGACTAAAATATTTATCCTGTTAACTGTTATTGTTTTTATGTAATTGCAGCGTCTCAAAGATTTGTAGCATCTGGGAAACTGGACGAGGCCCCTTCAGCAACCTACTCCAGTAGATTATATCTTGGTTCAATGGATGATTTCCACAGAATAATTGAAATATGTACAAAAGAAAACATAAAACATGTATGTTTGCTTTGTTGTGTTGTGTATACAGCACTTGACATCAGGACACTGCTTTTGAAGATGGTATTTATGATGGACGGTTTCGGTTTAGCTTTTTTTGCCCTCGGACTACAAGTTAGATTAACTTTAGTTCTCAGCACAGTTTCTCACTGTCTCAATAATATATTTGACCAAAATGCTCAAATTGATAGCGTATTTGCTACTTATTTTGTAGTGGCTTTTTTATGCATTCCCACACTCTACTGCTCTTGGCTCCTGAGGGCGCAATAATTAAGTTGAGGTTAATTAATTGTAGTGGTAATTAAGGGATCTAATATTTTTCAGAGAAAAGTCGTAACAGCAGCAATTACGCTGTACACTCATTGGATGAGTCTGACCATGAGGAAGGAATCGGAGGAGCCTCATCACCACCTTTCTGGCATCAAAGGTAAGAGAATGTTGTATATTTTGTAATGGAGAAGCGAAGTAAAGAGCAATGTCTGTTAATTTTGTACATAGAAAGCATTCTATGAATGTAATCAAATGCAGACTTAACTCACACAAGCTAAGGACAGGTATGACATGTCCATATTTTATGAAATTGAGCATTGGTTCAGCGAGACAATTTTCCAGACCCCTGATTTTAAAAAGAACCTCTTACTGATAGTGCAGGACTTGCGGATTTGATTAACTTGTTCACGTTAGTGTTCACCTCGACCAGACCAAATGCCCGTGAGGAAGGTACTATACTTGGGGACAACTTTTCTTTGCATACCGGAAGTGAAGAGAGCACGTATGTAGCTTCGATCAGTGCCCTGGTTGTGTAAGGTCACGGTCGCTCGTAGCTTTGACTGCATTGCGAAGAAAAGCCGTCCCCGAGGATAACAAGGTTCTGAGACAGAGAGAGACTTAGTTAGTAAACATCTTTTGTAGCGATTTTGTTGTTATGGCCGACTCCACCCGAGCCAGGAGGCAACTGCGCATGCCCACAACGCCTAGCCGGCAACGGGCAATCGGAGCGCAGGCTCCGTTCTGCTGCCATGTTTACTAAGCAGAGGGAGGGTGGCACCGCTTACGTTTGTCATTCAATCCAAGATGCCTGCCGCCAGTCACTTCCAACCACATCTTCTGCAGAGGCGTCGCACTGTAGGCCTCGGAAACGATTTCAGGTTGACAAGGACCTCCGCTTGCTTCGCGAAGTTGTTGCTGATAACCAGTTCGAGTTGCAGCGATGTGGGAGACCGTTTTCAAATGTGTTTCTCTCGCAATCAAGCACGAATTAACGCTTTGCATTCTTTGCTTGCCAAGAAAGCAAAACAGATGTCTTCAACATCTCAGTTCATCATTAAAATCAAAATCAGCATTTCTATTTGCAAAATGATACTATTTATTTTTCTTTGTTATTTTGGTTATCTTTAAAGTAACTAGGTGGCGTTGAACACGAAACAAATTTCAATAGGGCTTATGTATTTTTTTATTTCTTCATTTATTTCAAATACATTCATTGCCACTGGCATTACAAAGGGGCGTGGGGCTAAAGGAGAACAACAGTTGGATAAGGCAGTTGTACGCTTTGTGCTTAATCTGAACAGTACAGAGTATCGATGACAGCTTGAAACGTATGATCAGTGACATTTTTGGCTGTAGATGCTGGAAGGTGCTTCCAATTGTCAGGGCGTTTTCAACTGCTCAATTGGTGTCATGTACCATCGCATCGCTAACTTTCGCAGAAAGCAGGGGTCTGTGGGTGTTTTTTCTGTGCATGTGCAACTCAGATTATCAACGCCCATGCAGTTGCTTGAATATTTTATGCATGGTATAAACTAACACTTCTAACTTTTTATTATTTTTGTTCCGATAGAATAAGCATTTAATTTTAACACAGAAAAGAGCGAAAATTTTTCATCTTGGACATTGATCCTGCTCTATGTTTGGAATTGATGCACATGGGGGGGGGGGGGGCAGATGCCTCTCTTTTAGGCCATATCGATTGCACTAGTCGCCACATTGCAAGGAGGTGTCGAAACACTAAATCCTTTTCCTTTCCTTTTTTTATTACATGTACTGTTCCTTTGGTGCTACCATTAGATTGCAAGTGCTCTCTGTGGCTTTATTTGGAAACACTGTGACAATATAGGTACAAATTTTGCTCCCATGGTACCTCACGGTGGTGTACTGAACCCTTTGTTGTGCTCGGGCTTAGTGCGCCACCGCGAGCGAAGCGAGCAGTCAAAACACCCTGATAACACTCTTTAGTGTTTTCTTTTTGCTTCACATTCCAGTGAGAGAGGTGATTACGAAGCTGCAGGCAACTTCATGGTCCCACCCTCATCAAGCCCTCCAGGTAAGCTTTTTCATTTTAAAGTATACACCTTTTCAACGCTTATCACTCAAACACAGAAACTGAGTCTCTGGAGAATGAAAGTATGCACAGCATACAGTATTTCGCAGAGGAGAGCTTTTCTGCATGCTGAGCATTTCACAGCCCAGTAAGGAACGAGGACAGCATGCCGAAGCCTTTTCTCAAAAAACCCATAGTAAAACCCGCACTTAATGGTCCCCTCTCACTCTGCCAGCATCGGACTGCAGCCTGTGTGTTACACCATCACCCAATCCGCAAACAATAAACGTTGCCAATGCCTGTTGTAAGGCATTGTTCACATTTGAATTTGTTCGAATTGGGAGAGCCCTCCAGCACAGCACATAACACAGAAGCACTGCTAAGTTTAGGAGCTGCACAATGTTAACACATATGCATGTACAGAGCCGTCTCAGAGTAGGAATGCTCGTCTTCAGACAATTAACACACATACATGTACAGAGTGTCTGTCTCAGAGAAGGAATGCTCGTCTTCAGACAATCAGGCTCACAAAGCTGTGACTCAATGGTACTAACAGTGCTCACAACCACAACTGCATTTGTTGTGTATACTGCGCATGTAGCAGCAGGTCGCATTGCAAATGTTCCGATCTTGTCTACTTCGGTAGCCGCTTAGGTGGCAATTACAAAGAGAAATATACTGTAAACAACTTAATTTTCACAGGTGCCTATTTTTGTCGAACCTCGTAATTCGAAAAAAAAATTACAAAAAATGACTTGCACGAAGATGTCACCTCATGGATACGAATATATATCATACCGATCCCAATTGCGAATGTCGGTGCCTGCAACGTAGTGCCAAAACTGGCACTTCGTGAAATTTGCAAGCTGTCGCACCCGCCAAAGTAGTAATTTACAGTAGTGGTTCGTCCAGAATACAGATGTGTTGTTTCTTATCAGTGGCAGTTATTAATGATCATATTTAACCTAATGTTGAATGTACTGTTTATATGCGTGGACTGTACGTGGCGTCATGTCCTTCCTCGCTGGTGGCAGAAGCGTGTCGTTAATGCGGTGCAAGCTGCACTGACTCCTTTCTGCTCACTCACGACCTGCTTGTAGAATAGGTACAGTATAGGCTATGCTCGAGGAAGTTCGGCCACCCAAAAAAAGGACCAGATTACGTCAGTGCAACCGATGTATTGCTATTTAAGTAGCAGCGCTAGTGGATGCTATAGCGCATGCAGTAGCTTCTATATCTTTATGTGAGCGAGCTGGTGCTTCTCTCTGTGCCCTCCTTTGGATAACAGAAACGACACTACATTCCATTCTATCTGTTGTCTAACATGTTTGCCCTTTTTGTTTTTGTTGTGCTTTCAGATTTCTCACGTCTTATACTAAGAGAGCTTCGCTTTGTAAAGAAGCAACTGAAAACAATAACCAAAAAGCTGTTGGAAAGAGAAGAACCTTGCGAGCCAGCTGAAGAAGCCTGTATTTCACTACCATTGAAAACAGATGCAGATGTTGATGAAATTGAGGAAAAGCTGAAAGCAAGCCAGGAGTTCTGCCTGCAACTGGTAAGATTAAATCAAGTTTCTAGAAAACGCATGTGTTACTCTGTTGCACCTTAAAGGGGCCCTGAAGTCATATCTGAAGGTCATTTTTTTATATCTTATTCTTCAAAAGATATTAGTTATTACATATTTCAAGTTCTGAAATACAAAACCGCCTACTCATCTCAGGGCAATACAAAAGCACACATCTCTCTGGTGTACTGCATTCTCTAGACCAAGGAAGTTCCTAAAATCCACGCAGGTTCTAAACAAAGTTATTATAACTCGTTTTGAAAAGAGCATGATAAGCACACATTCTGAGGATACTCCGTTATATGGCTTCAGGGGAAGCCATCGCCTGCAATTAGACGACAAGCACTCTTCGTCGACCACAAGAAAGATCTCCTGGGAAATAGGCCGTGCAGGATTGTAACTTTGGGTTTGTTAGAATGCTTGGAACGCACAGATTGAGTTATCATCGTAAAAAGACGGTGTCAAAGATGACAGATTGAGTCATCATTGTAAAAAGACTGTGTCAAAGATGACTTCAATGCCCCCTTAAAGGACAACTCCGGTTAGTTTTGAAAATATCGGGATAATAAATGATTATACTTTGGGAAACACTAAAACACGGTTCTACGTCATTTGTTTCCCAGAAAGTTCACTATTTTTATCTCAATCCTTATTAAGCGTAAACCCGAAAGTGAAACCGAAACTTCAATTGCGGCTGCCTATACTGGTTCCGTGTCGTCATCGACTGTTCGTACCACGTGGCCATGTGGTCCGAACATCTGCGCCAGCCCGCACGACGGGTTACAAGTGTAGTCTGCTCCACGCAAATCCGACCTCCACCGTCGCTGAGCTCAGATGAAGCAACGAGGAGAGTGCGGGCGCACAAAGGCGCATGCGCGGTCCGGATCCTGTTTTGCTACTGGCGCCACCTAGTACAAAACAAACGAAACAATTATTCTGCGCGATGACGTTTGACTCAGCGTTTGGATGCGCTTTTTCGCCAATCTCATAAACTTTTAAGCGGTATTACGTCGTGATACTTGACGTGTGCTTGTTCTAGATGATACTGAAAAGAACTGCATCGTTTTCTCAACATCAAAAAGTAACCGGAGTTGCCCTTTAAGAGGACTGCAGCAAATGTTATGAGCTATCTGATTCAACCATGCATCAGAAGCACCATCTAACCTTGCTTTCTATGTATTTCTGCCTCTGAAGGTGATAACCTGGTTAGGTGGTAGTGTGCTTTGCTTTGCCAGCTTGGACATGGCTTATGGCTTCATATAAAAGACACGCAAGGTTTCTGGTTTTCAATATTAACATAAAACCACTGCAAAATCTACCCTGAATATGATTAATGCAGAGCATTGGAGTCCCTACTACCAAAAATTTTGCACCGGCGTCCGTCTGTTGCTTGGTGTGTTGAGGAGGAGAGAAGGTAGTGCCGAGAAGCGGCGGCGCAGAGCGGTAGAGTACTGGCACAGCGGCATGAAAGTTGGTGAGCTGGGAGAGGCTGGCGCATGCGCGGTGCCGTGCTGTGCATGCGTACGACACAGCTAAACGGCGGCGGCTTGCTCAAACACCATGGCTGCTGATGCAACTGCTAAGCGTCACTAACAATTTTCACAGTATGAAGAAAGTGTAATCGATTGAACATAAAATTTTCAGATCAGTTTCACAGCACTTGCGTAGGAACGTTTACATAGTACAAGACTCTGTAGATTGTTTCACACTTCAACAAGAATCTGCACAGGGATTTCAGCTATTTTGATGAAGCAGAACTGAGTTGTTTGTTAAAGACTGTGCTGTCCTGTTTTTTTTATGTAATTGTTCTCCTATTTTGTGTTTTAGTTTTGTCTACTCAGAATAGATAGATACCAATAACTTCAGCTTTAGTATCATAGTGATAGTATAAGTATGAATTCAATATGCCGAACATTGTAAGGAATAAATTTCGGAATCAATGGTATCTAGATGGAATATGTTATATAACTAAGGTTCTGCATTTTCGGGGCTTACTTTTGCACGAAATCGGAGGGTGCTTTTCGATGTCTCGTTTTAACCACAAATTATAGAGTTTTTCGGAGCTTTTTTTTTTTTATGCGACTCAAATTCCAAGTTTTTCAGGGTTTTTGGTGAAGGAAACAAAGGTAGAAAACAACATTTGCCAATTTAAGTAAATCAGCCTTTTCGTAGGTGAGATGTGTTCGACCATTGCGGTAGGAAGGCTATCTTGATTTTCTGATAAGGGGCCTTGTGTAATCTCATATATTAAGCATAACTGGGGCTGTTCTTAGTGTGTGTTTTATGACCTTCACGCTATTATCACCAGTTAGGCCTTGTGTGATGCTTAGGAGCAAAAGTTGAAACTGAAAAAGAAGAGATACATAAAAAACGTTTCCGGAGAGCGAAAGTTTCAAGACAGGATGGTTTTGTACAACTTGCTGTTCCGTAATTTGTTTTTCAGGTGAATCCGAATCGGCAAATTTCGTGCCGGCGGATGATTATCACACTTTATCGGATTTATCTGAAAACACAAAAGCCTACACTTAACCCACATTGTTCTTTTGCAGGCCCGGCAGCTTGCTGGTATTGGGGGCAACACCCCTCGTACTGCCACTGCTCGCATCCTTGCAAAGTTGTTTGAAGACTCACAGGGGCAGAAATATAGCCTCTATGGACAGAAGGGGAAGCGTGTGTTTGCTACAATGGAGTTGTTCAGTGTGCTTCAGAGTGAGTTTAAAGTTTTTTTTCTATATTACGCTAATGGTATTATTATGGATATTGGTTTTCTGCAGCAAAGATAAGGCTCCAATTGTCCTCCTCTTCTAAACTGACCCTCTGAGTGTCCTTTCCTGAACTGTGTGGCAAGCCCTTTTTATTCCGGGCTGTCCTGGTTGATAGACACCTTGCAACATACAGTTCGTGCTTTCCACTCTTTTGCACTTTCTCCTTGCACCTTGCCATTGTGGCGAGGTGAAAAGAGGAGGTGCAAAACAGTGGAAAACACAACTGTGTCTACCAACCAGGAAAACAGGGAATTTTAAGTACCTGGAAAGGTCAGGGAAGATGTCAGAGAGTCAGTCTGATGAAGCGACCAGTGGAAGTGGCATGGATGTATGCAACAAAGCCTGACGGTGCATATGCTCAGCTGTGCTGAGTGCCCAGTACATCATCAGGCTGTGCGAGCCACCACTCACAACGGGAAGTGTTGCTGTAACTCCGCCATCGAGCATGCCCAGTTGTTGGTTCATTGTACCGTGAATTTCTGTCGAGAAAGTACTTTTCTTCATTGGGACTGGATGAACCCTATCCCGTGTTTTGTTATCAAAGATTGCGGAGACATTCTGGCTCCTATCTTACAGCATATTTTTAACTTATCTTTTAAGGCTGGTATTTTTCCGCGGCAATGGAAAGAAGTAATTATAGTGCCAATATTTAAAGCAGGTGACGCTTGCCTTGTCAATAACTACCGACCCGGTTCCCTTTTGTGCTCTTTCTCGAAGGTTTTTGAAATCATTGTTCATGGGTGGCTTTTTATTTCTGCCAAAAGATAAATCATGACCAGCATGGATTTCTTCAGGGGAGATCAGTCAAAACTAACCTCTGCAATTCTTTAATTACTCGTCCCCTGTGGTTTTTAACCAAGGGCAAGTGGATACTATCTACTTCGATATGTCCAAGGTTTTCGACACTGTAAATCATGTTCTATTATTGTCAAAAAACTTCGCTTGTATGGCCTATGTCCACAATATCTTGCCTGGTTTAAGTCGTACCTTTCTTCACGCAAGAATTCTGTTCGGATTTCGAATACATTATCCCATCAATTTTCCTCAACTTCAGGAGGGCCACAGGGCTCAAACCTGGGGCCTCTCCTTTTTTAGTTTTCATAAATGATATTGTTTTCTCCGTTAAATATGCTAAGATTTTATTGTTTTCTGATGACATGAAGCTATATTCATCAGTTCGTGACATTGGGGGACTGTTCATTATTGCAACAAGATATAAATAGCGTGTCAAGGTGGTGCTCATCTAATAATTTGTTTTTCAATCCACAAAAGACGAAAATTATTTCATTGTCCACAAAGCGCGATCAGGTTGGTTTTCAATACACACTACCGTGTGTAACGGTCATACAGAGTGTTTCTACTGTGCGTTACCTTGGCGTTGTTGTTGATAGCCGGCTCACTTTTAAAGAACAAGTCACTTCGATAGTGGGTACTTCCCTACGTACACTGGGGCTAATTTCACGAATGACGCATAATTTTTTAGCTTTACATGTTTGATCCATTTATTTTGTTCCTTGGTTCGTTCATGACTTGAATGTCTTCTAGTCAGAGCAACGAAATTGAGCGAGTTCAGAAGCGCCTGGTGCGAACAGCTTATGACAGATACTTTCAACATTGTTAATATAATTATGAATCACTTGTGAACTATTTCGGCTTAAAACGTACCATTCGTGATGTGCGTTTTTACATAAAGTAACTTCTGGCCGGACTGATAGCAATCACTCTTATCATCTGTGAACTTTCACGTACCGACGCGAAGTAGTAGAGTGATTTTACCATTTTACCCTAATACCCCATATGATTCCTCACCCATGTCTAGAATTACGCACTTGTATAATAAACTTCATGATGCGGATCTGAACATATATGCACATACATAATTTCTTATCAATGCTAAAAAGATTGTAACCTCTATATATACTTTGTTTGTTTTTTAGTGCTGGGCTTTGTTTCGTAGCCTTTATATATATTTTGTTTGTTTTTTAGTGCTGGGCTTTGTTTCGCTTTTAGCATGCCATATACTCATTCTACAGACCTCTGATGTTCCTGTATTTTGTTTGCTCACTTAGCTGCGTTTTTAAGGTGACGATTACTTTTGTTCATGTTGCTGTGTTTTCTGTTCGTTTGTTTTTTTAGTGTGAAGCTAATTTTTTGTTTATAGTGTACCAATAACAAGGCCTTTGCAGCTGTTTTTGGACACTAGCACAAAATAAAGTATTATTATTATTATTATTTCTGGAAATGTGCCGCTCCAAATAATTAAAACAACCCTCACTGTAAAACATGCCAACAGCAACATGACAAGAAATTTCAATAAATTGTATTAAATTGTAAATCGTCTTCATGTATTATACAGGGTGTCAACTAATCTGGAAAACCTGGGATTGTCAGGGAATTTTGAACCATATGGAAAAGTCAAGGAAATTTTAGTAAAGAGCTAAATCAGGGAAAATGACACATGGAAGTGGTATGGCGGTGTGCAACGAAACCCAACTGTCGTGCAGCAGCGTGTCTGCACTGAGTAATGTTGCCAGAAATGTCACTAGGCAGATCAAGCAACCATCCATTAAAAGGAAGAGCCACTCGGGCTCCATAATTTAGCAACTATGGCGAGCATAGGACCAATAGCAGGTCAGAGTTCTTCGGTCGTAGAAGCACTCCTTCGAGAGAAACACCGGTCAGGGAATTTGAAACAAGTAATTCGGTAGGCACATTCAAGCAAATTCTGATGTTGTGCACTGCACGTCACAGTTAGCACGGACAAGCAATGGGCTGTCTTTTTCTTTGTTTCAATTATGTAACTGATACCTGCCATCAGAATTGCTAGTGTGGGGGAAAGTGCTAATTTTGAGCTCCAGCTTAAAGTAGGGCGCATCAATATTCTGTATGAGCAAAATGCAATGAAAAAGTGCTAATTTCGTGTTCGCACTAGCAGTGTCATGCAGTGTGCATGGGGCAGGCCGGGCAAAATGAATCGGCACAGCCTATGTCGGTAGTCATTAACAAAAGGGTGACATATCATTTAATCTGGTCAGAACACTCATATATTCACCCATGTCTATTTGTAGTGGTGGTAGGCATTCATATCTCCCGTGATCATTGCACCAGGATAACGCACTTGGTTATGATTTTCATATTTTCCCCATTTACAGAAGCAGTCAGACTGATAAAAGGCCTGAGTGGTGCAACGCTTGAAGAAATTGAAGCAGGAGCCAAGGGTTGGCTGAAGAACTGCCGAGCACGCGTAAATAGCGCCACAAAAAGGTATGGTACTTAAGCATTATTTCATCTAAACATTTTTCCTTTTCCTGCTGACTGAGAAGTGGCAAATTGAAAACATACTTAAAAGTAACTTAATAATACAAGCCTTGTATAATTATGACTATGAAACTTAATGTATAGCACTGACTGAAATTTCGGATACCGTACACCTCGTTGCTCAAATTTTCGGAAGTTTTTTTTTCCATTTATACTTACAAACAGTCGCCGTATGCTTCATTGCAAGCATTTTGGTTGTTTGGTCTCGTAGCCTCGAATCCCCGTCTTACGCATGAAAAAGCTGGATTAGGCCACGGTCAGATATTCCAGTTCCACTATATCCAACATAGCCGCCATCTGGGGGCCATACTTCTGTATCTTCTCGTGTTTGCATTTCCCTACCGCGACCAGGAGAAGAACGACTGTCCGCCATTCTTCCCGTGTTCTTCGAGCGAGTATATTTGGCAGATAGGCGCAGCAGTAAAGCGAGCTTGGTCAGCTGAATGTAGCCTCCAAATCATACCAGCTTTATCTTTACTGTATGCGGCAGCAATGGCCTCAGCAACGCTTGGCACTGCGATCATCCAAACATGTGGAAAGCGACCAGTATGAAGTGGAAGTTGCATGAGAACTTAATATTGGCATCAAACAAGTGGAAAGTGGGCAATACCATGCAGAGGTTGCATGGAATTTTTTCATTTAAGTTAAAGACCGACGACCAGTTCGCGCTTTCCACTTTTCGCCCGCTTCCTCCTCTCCCTCCTACCCTTTCCACCCACGCCCGCCCCTCTTGGTCCCTTCTTTCCATCCTTCGCTTCCCTCGCCCGAAGGCGTGGAGAGGAGGGTCTTCTGCCTTGCAGAATCTCGAGTCTGGTCGTCGGCCTTTAAAATAGCTTTTTTAGACTGCTTTTTCGGGTTGCCTTCGAGTCCGGAAAATTGGTCGGCATTTGCATTTAGACATCATAGAGTCACTTTGTTGGCATACTATTGCAAATAATTGCTTTGTAGATTGCTCCTTGTTTTTTTACCTTGTTTTGCAAAAAACAAAGTAGTTCATGTTGGTCTTGTGGTGTACTGTGGCGTGGTGTACTTTGGCTAGCAGAATCATTCTCAAATCTTAAAAAGTGGTTTTCTGGACTTCTCTTCTATAGCAAACTTCAGTCATTTTTGGGCTGCTTTGAAATTTCGCAGGAAACTTCTAGCAGTGTCATACAAAATTCGTTTCTGAAATTAGCTTTATATCCGAAAAATCTTGAAAATTCCTGATAGGCAGCAAAACATGGGGTATTTACAATGGGCACATTATGGGTACATTATATAATGCATGCTTAGACACTTGATACCTTTATAAAACTGGGAACAATAGGGAATATTAAACTCATAAAAATTTACTTTTCGTTTCATTGCAGGAAGCTTCCACGAGTCTGAGAGTTAGGAAACTTCCATGAGTCAGCCGGAAACTTCCACAAGTCATCTGGATTGCAAGCCATTATTTCATTTCTTATTGTTTTAAAACTAATAAGCAGTGCATTGAAAGCTTCAATTATATTTACGTACCTATTTTACTAATAAACATGTTTTTACAGTTCTTGAACAGGAGAAAAATCATTTGCTTACTGGTGCGCAGCTATGGCTGTGTCACTTGAGAGCTTGCGATTGACAGGTGTTCAATATGTGGTGTACTTACAGACATGCAATAGCTATGCTTTGCTATGTTAACCATGTCATTTTATTCACACCAGCTTGGTGCAAAGGCCTATTTTTGCAACAGCGCTTGACTATATTGCAAAGACTTGACTCAAGAGACTGAAAGCCGCTAAGGCAACTAATTAGTGTTGCAATTCTTGATTGCCATGGTAAGTCATGGTTGTATCTTGACGTTAGCCCCCTCACATAGTCAGTCGCTGCAGTACGAATCGGCTTCAGTACTCGTCCTTACCACTATATAAGGAGTTTAGCTATTCAAAGCCTTATGGCTTTTTGGGATTAAAATATCCAGGCCGTAACTAGGTGTCCTGTAATAGTTTTCAAGTCGTCTATGGTAGATCTTGCAAGACATCTTGCAGCCCAAGGACTGGGCGTTATGCCGGCTAGAAGACGGCTACAGGACGTTTCAAGACGTCCGGGCTATATAATATCTTGCCAAGATGTCCACAAAACGTCTTGTAGACCTTGCCAAGACAAATTTTAAGACATTTTTTCGTGTAGGCCAGAATGATGGTGCATGAGCTGGGAAAAGGATGGCTAAAAGACATCTTATATGCCTTTTTAAGATGTTAAATAGACCTATCTAGAGGTGCTGTAGTCGTCTTCAAGAGTTCTTCAAGACATCTTGCAAGACGTCTTGTAGCCCAAGAAAGACTGGGCATTATCCCGACTAGAAGACGGCTACAAGACGTTTCAAGACGTCTTGGGCTATATAACGTCATGCCAGGATGTCTACAAAACGTCTCGTAAACCTTGCCAAGACAAATTTTAAGACATTTTGTTTTGTAAGCCAAAATAATGGTGCATGAGCTAAGAAAAAGATGGCTAAAAGACATCTTATATCCCTTTTTAAGATGTTAAATAGACCTATCTAGAGGTCCTGTAGTCGTCTTCAAGAGTTCTTCAAGACATCTTGCAAGACGTCTTGTAGCCCAAGAAAGACGGGGCGTTAGCCCGACTAGAAGACGGCTACAAGACGTTTCAAGACGTCTTGGGCTATATAACGTCTTGCCAGGATGTCTACAAGACGTATTGTACATCTTGCCAAGACGTCTTTTAGCCGTCTTGTAGCCATCTTTGCGTTCAGTGGGTTTATAGATAGTAACCACACACCAATTATTTGCAATTATCTACAAATTTGCACTGCCATGGTTTAAACTTTATAACCTTAGCAAATTATACCCCTTCAGACGGGCAGCTGTAACCACGGTTAAGCTTAACCCCGGTTACAAGCATTAACTGTGGCTATCGTTTTACCGCGGACTGCACATGCTACATATGCTCTGGAAACAATCAAGCGCTCGTCTTATAACGCATACTATTATAAATTTTACGGTGGACATTCAAATGCAAAGACATGCATGGCCCCGCACTACCACCTGTGATTGATAGGGTCAAATCTAGTCACGAGCGCTCAACGTCAAAAGTGCAAGGTAAATGCGTAAATGTGCCTCGTGTTGAGAGTATTCAGTGAGTGAATTTATTTGTTCTAACCTCCTTTCACTACACTTTCAACACCATATCTCTATCATTAGAGTGTCCTGTGCTGGTGTTGCAAGTTTGTATATAACAAACCGCGTAAACCAATTGCTTGTGTTTTTTGTCTTTCTTAACAAACAAACCATAGTTAGAATAATAAGCATATATTCATTGGCGTGCTGTAACACACTGGATAGTTTGAAAAATATATTAACTTATTGGTGGTTGCCAGAACTGATGAAAAAACTGGTTCTTTTGCTAAAGAAATTATATGGGAGTCATAGATACAAACAAGGCTATGACGCGTGGGTGCCGATGTCTAATGTACTACAAATAGCAATGCCAACATGCCTAATTGTTTTGTTTTTTTCTGTGTTCTATGTGCCTGCTTAAGTACCCTTTACTTTACTTTGTATGAGGCAAGTTATGAAGGACGGTACTTGCGCACGCAAGTAGAACACATAAAAAAAGCATTTCAATTTCGTGTCACTGGCAAAAAGCATTTCAATTCCGTGTCACTGGCGAAAAGCAATCGTGATGTCGCAGTCATGAGGAAATTGCGTCACTTTGTTTTTGTTATCAATGAGGCGTCACTTCCCACACGTCGCAGGTGAGCACGACTAGCGACAATGCCACGCACCTCACAGATGGCGCTGCGCCCCATGAGCCGCCAAATTTGCACCTTATGAGCTTCCATGGAAGCTTTGCTATCATCTATACATATACCTTGGATTAGTGATGTGTGAAATATTTGCGTTGGTGGGATATAAGATAGACTCGGGACCTACGAAAATAAAGACAGGACGAGATTCAACCAACTGTCACTCTTCGAAATACAAAAGGCACTACGGCGGTTGTCAACTATATGAAATTAACGGACTATCTGCCTCGTTACAGTGCGAGGATTTCAATCCAGACTGATTTTGTACAGACGTCTTCTGGAGCGGCAACATAACAACTCAAGGGGTGCTACTACTGCGCGCAGATTGTCAACGTGCCAAGTATGTGGAAAATTTTCCCTGGCATTCCTCTTTTTATAAGGAACTAGTTGATCATGGTGCATATCTATACCAAATACACATTAATTTACGGGTTGCAGAATCGGAAGAACTGTGTGATGTAGTAAGACGAACGAGGAAAAGGCCGCTCTCTAGCGCAAGGTCAGCAGAGTTCACCGAGATGTGCAAGAAGCCTGGAGCGGTGAATGTTGGATGTTGGAGGTACCTGGCCTGGGTATCGGGTTCCAGTGCGCGCCCTGCGGAGCTGCAAAAGATGGGCCCCTGTCCCGAAGCGATCAGCCGCGAGGCTGAGGCTTGTGAGGTGGAGGCTCAAGAGAGGTGGCCTCCCAAGAGCCCGAAAAAAAGGCTTGCATGACCCAGTCAGGCCTACACCGCTTTAAAGAGAGCATTGAGACTTTGACAGGCAAGCTCGAACAGCATCCTAAATACATCTTCACCCGCTGTCCTTCGACAGACATCCACGAGCTTGCAAGTGGCAACGCCCCCTGGCTACTCTTGCCACGTGAGGCTGCAGCCTTAGGCCACAGTTCACACAGTAATTATAAAAACACTGAAAATAGACGAGGGACAGACACAGTTCTTTCTGCGTGAACTGTAGTCTATCCAACGCACTCTGCTACAAGTACCTAGCCTTAGGCCATTCGCCGTCGCTTGCAGTCTGTGTTTTCTCCAAGACTTCAACACGTACGGCTGTTACTGGCCTTTTTGCCCACCTGCCCAGTACGTGCTGAGCGCCCCAGGCTCCGCCTGGGTGCGAAACTGGTGTGACTACGATGATGTTGAGGCCAATCCAGGTACAGTTCGCACCCCGTTGAGCATGTCTGAGGTCGCTGCCGGTTGTGGCTACTCCCACTGGTTTCCTCAGAATTTCCAGCAGCGGCCGTATGCACAATTTAATTCGGAGGAAGTGTGGTGTGTCAACATGAAAATAGCTTCTTTTTTTGTGTGTCTACTGCAGTGATTTTACTAGTTTACATGTGGTTCTTAACAAATTCGTTTTTTGTGTGTGTGTGTTCTTGCAACAACGAAACGTCATTAGTCATTTTGTTTTTGCTAACATGTCCATGTATGGATGCGCGCATTCTGTACACTGATTATACTCGTCAGCTTAAAAAAGCTAGTTTTGCACATAATTCATGCGCTGCGCGATGTAGTTCTGACCATATTCAGTTGCCACAAAACAGAAAAATGCGAAAAACACAGTTCACTTGCATCAAAACCTTCATTACACTGCTCAACAACACCATGCCATCTTTTCCAAGGTCGATCTGGTAAGTCCTAGTACCAATACCAGACGAGCCATCGGAAATTCAAAAGGAGCCTAACAATGCCTTTCGGTTTGCGAGTTCGTGTGCATGCCATTCAGAGTGAAGAACACTCCGACGAACTTCTTGTGATCCGTGGACCAGGTGTTACAAGGACTTCCATTCTGTTATGCCTACATTCACAATATTCTCGTTGTACTGCTGATATCTTCATATCCTCGTAGCTTTTTTCAGTCGAGTGTCGTCATGCCCTCCACAAGAAGAAGAGGTGCAGCAGATTACTAAGCATCCGGATGTTTAGCTACTTACCTACAAACTTATTTTTAATGTTGAAGCAGATTACAGTCGTGCTGAGATGCTGGGACCAGAAGTTACTTGGAGAAGCTCTCCGAGCACTTACTCTCAATGTTCTTGATACAACTAAACTTCTGATGCCATGCTTTAACATGCATGAACCCTGTCCTAGAAAAAGAAATCTCTAAGGTGTCAATTTCCGCACAGCTGGATCCGAACCGCAGCAGAACACCCTTTAGTCCAGGGTACCGTCCTAGGTCATACCGTTACTGCTGTGGCCAAGGATCAGTTGTAACCATGGTGCCACCTGCTCAGCGACCATGGTGAGGGATACAAGGATTCAGCGTCTGGCTTCTCCTCTTCAACTGTCATCGTTTTGCACGCCATCTTACATTGATCAGAAGTTTCCATACCAAAGTCATATAAGAACCTCATTATCTCTAACTATCCTCAGTTAGGAATGCCAAGAGTGCAGGAACTTGTTCCAGTTGGGGAGACAGTCTATCTGCTGCATATGAACAATTTATTGATTACAGTATGACTGCTGGAGATAATTTTTGCTCACTAAACAAGGTAAACTGTTTTTCTTGCAGCTCCTGCCATGGAGGTAATCAAAAGCCTCTTGGTCTTGAAGGACTTTGCAGCTTGTCTTGTCATGAAGGTACTATATGGAACTTCTTCCGATCTCTTAAGACCCCAGCTCTCAACAGAACTTTCTTTGCTTTGCGATGGGGAGAGTAGACAGGGGCGGGGAGCCGCTGCCACCCTTGCTGCCTGCATAAAACTAACACGACTGTTTAGCAGGACGCTCCAGCAGTTCTGACATAAATATATCATCTTCAATCTGATGAACACATACAAAGCATCACAGAATGCTGGCAGAGCAGTTTTCAACAGATGAAGCAATGTAAAAACTCAACTTATTGGGCAAACTTCACCTGAGCATTACTGGACATACTGAAGGATGCGTACTGGCACTTAATGCATCTGCCTTCACCTGCCTTCAGAGTGGTGCAACCAGTTCATGCCGCATGCAATGAGAAATTTAGAGCCCACATCTATTGTGCAGATGCACGATAGAGTGGCGCACATGAGCAGCTCACTAGCTATCTAGTAGGTTCAGTTGTGGCACAGCTTGGGCTCGCCACGATGTGTGCTTTGTTTTGAAATGTGCCACATTTATCAGTTTTTTTAACACTGATCAATCAAAGCTGTATGTTCTTGGTTGGGCTACTTTTATATTTATTTTGCTTCTTCTTTTTTAATTTGTGCATTTTAGTAGGTAGAGTTGCTTTTCCTATTATTAAGGTTTAATGGTACTTTATAGTAAATTAGCTTTATGTGGAGCTGTAATTACAATATCTTTGTGACTTTCACTTAAGCCGGAAGCCGGATGAAATGACTTTCATTTCATCCGGCTTCAGAAACTGGAAGAAGGCCACTGAGAAGTTTAGAACTCATGAAAAAAGTGAATGCCACAGCCGGTCCGTGGATAGCTTGTTGCAGAGACTGCAGAAAGCACCAGTGATCAAGCTTCTCAGTGAGCAGAGCCTGAAGGAGCAGAATGAGGCGCGAACGGCACTCCGTGTTGTCTTCAGTTCCATCAGATACCTTGCACGCTCGGGTCAGGCCCTGCGCGGACATTCGTATGAAGATGGAAACCTGCGGCTTCTACTCGACGAAAGATCTCAAGACGTCCCGGCCTTGGAGATGTGGATGAAAAGGCGAGACAAGTGGCTGAGCGCTGACGTTCAAAACGAAGTCATTGAAATCATGTCTCACGAGCTGCTGCGGGGCATCATACAGGAGGTAAAGCATTCAACCTTCTTCAGCATCATTGCCGACGGCACGACGGACGTTTCATCCTCTGAGCAGTTCTCGCTGTGCATCAGGTGCGTGGATCCAGACACTTTGCATGTAAAGGAGATTTTTGTTGGCTTGTACAACCCGAGTGATACCACAGCCGCAACTCTTTTTGCTGTGATCAAAGACATGATCATGCGGTTGGGTCTAGACTTTCAGAACCTTCGTGGACAGTGCTTTGACGGTGCTGCAAATATGTCAGGAAGGTTAAACGGGGTACAGAAAAAAGTGACCGAAGTGCAGCAAAAAGCTGTGTACGTTCATTGCAGCAACCACGCCTTAGATCTTGTTCTGCAGGAGGTTGGACGAGGCTGCGAGCTGATTCGCGACGCGCTTGCCATCGTTAAGGACGTTTCGGGAATCATAATGGAGTCAGCGAAGCGAACGAAAGCATATAAGAATGTTGTGATATCTCCTGGCCACGAGAGCGAAGAAGGTACCATCGCCAGTGGAAAAGTATCCAAGCTGCTTCCCCTGTGCCCCACCCGGTGGGTTGTTCGAGTAAAAGCGATGATGCGCTTCGTCGAGAACTACGAAAGGGTGCAACTAACCCTGAAAGACATTTTGAATGACAAGGGGTATCCGCGAGACGACAAGAAGGCAGCAATACACGGCTTCTTGAAGAAAATGCAAAAGTTCGAGACCGTGTTTGGTCTCAACTGCGCCATCACAATATTTGGACCATGCGAAGAACTTGCAACATCGCTGCAGAAGCCAGATACTTCTGTGGGAGGAGCGCTGAGGGCGACGGAGGTCCTGGAAGCACACTTGACAAGGCAAAGAAAGGAGAGTGGTTTCCAAGAAGTGTACGAACGTACAGAGGGGGCAGCAAAGAAGCATAAGCTAAAGGCCCCTTCAAACAAGACCACGCGATGCGGTCCTCCAAGAAGGTTCGAACACAGCAGCGAGCCCTGTCAACCAGCGTTTCTAGACGCGGAGACAGGCCTTCGGAAGCAGTTCTACGAAGCGTTAGATTGTGTTCGCGCCGAGCTTGCAAGACGATTCAAGCAACCAGGCATGCAAAGTCTCGCACAACTAGAGCAAATAATTTTGTGCGCTATTCAAGAGAAGCCACAAACTGCAGAAGAACTTGAAAGGAAGTTAGGATCCCACGCTACTGATTTTCACCTGGAAAGCCTTTCAAGGCAGCTGAACATGGTTCACTCGCTCTCAAGCGGTCAGATCGGCTCCGTACCCGAGTTGTGCCGTGCTCTGGGCAGACAAGTCCCAGAGGTCAAGAGGATGATGACTGAGGTGATGCGCCTTGCGGCACTTATAATGACAGTGCCAGCGTCAGCGGCATCAGCTGAACGAAGTTTCAGCGCACTTCGGCGTATCAAGAATTACCTCAGAGCTACCATGTCACAAAAGCGACTGACTCAGGTGATGCTGCTGCACGTAAATAGTGAGCGAGCAGCAAAACTTGATCTGAACTCTATCATCAGAGAGTTCGTGTCGAGGACGGCTGAACGACGAACCGTTTTCGGGCACCAGTGAGCTCTTTCTTATTTCACGCTGTTTGAAGACGTCAACATGGGAGAAAAACAAGATCACCACATTCCAAAAGAGGAAGGACATATATTCGTTCTAAATAAACGTTTGTGAGCGTTTCGATTTTATATATCCATATTGTTCTAGATGCTTCATCCCCCCCCCCACCCCACCCCAATTCCGTTGCCCCCCACCTCAGAAATACTTCCGATGCCACTGAGTCCAACAAGTATGATGAGAAAGAAAACACAGTCTGAGGTCTGGAACCTTAGGGACTGTTCAACCGTAAGTTCATGGGTTATGTCCAAAGGATCCAAAGAGTTCTTAAATATCTAGAGGACACTGGACACAGTGCTTGAAATGTCGTTGCCATCAGGGGCCAAGAAAATCAAAAATCATCTACGTAGCGGAACACTTTCACAATTTTTGAAGTGTCCAAACGCCTTTGTAGGATGTTGTCCTGATGTGCGGCTCCATGCAAGCTCTCTAGTTTATGTAAAAAAGTCAATTCTTCCACCGATAGGACTGTAGGTTGTACCAAAAAGCACCACTCCCGTTTTGTTCCATGCTCTGAAGGGGTGGTTTATGCCATTCCCCTCTCATGCGGAAAACAGTGTATCGGGCAGACCGGGGTGTGTCTCAGTGACCGGTTACGAGAGCATCATTATAACATAAACAGAGTGATATCAGGGAATCTAGGTATCCATTGCCGGGATTGCGGGTGTTCAGCGGACCTGAGGAATTGCACTGTCACAGCCAGAAGTGGTAATCAGCTGACACGAGAGATCATCGAAGCTGAAAAAATAGCCAGATTGGACAAACAATGTGTTAGTGTATCAAACGTAGCTTTGTCAAAGAAAGAATTGGATTATCTAGAGATATCATCAAAGCACCAATAGTGACGAGAAATTTTTCGCTTTTTTTAATTTAATTTTTAATTTAATTTTTAGGATAATTTTTTAATATTATTTCTTTAGTTGTCTATGCATGATTTATCTAATTATTAATTTTTAATGTGTATTGGCTATATGGTCTCTGGTGTGTAAAAATTTAAGTTGTTCTCATTAACGGCAAAGGTGAAGAAGTTGAAGATTTGAGGAAGAAGAAATATAGAACTGAGTTGAAAGTCAGCGCTGCGAGTCTGTTTGCTTCTTTTGTGCATGTGAGTGTGACTGTTAATCCGCGCTGTTCCATCCAAGCATGAATTACCAACTTGCCCAAGCATCCACATTATCATATAATTACCCCATTTCTGGAAAGAACAAAACCGCTTTTCAATATTTTTAAAAAGATATTTTGCTTTTACAAAAAATTATTGAGTGGAGCAGGGTGAAAATCTGTTTTTTACTCCGTGATTTTTCTACCTAGTTCTGTAGGCCGGTATGAATACGGGAAGCATACAAAACTCACAGTAATTTTTTGTGCGCTTGTATGTTATTTCGACTATTCTTTAGTTTAGAGGAAAATAATTTTGTATTTGTGTTTATTGAGGTAAAAAATGCCAAACATCGTCTCTTTGACAATCCGGTGACATATTCAGAGCCTTGTAACTCACGAGTTATTATATTTGTGGCTTACCAAATACTATGCGGGTGTAGCCCTATACATGGGCTATCGACGGGCATAATTTTATTTTATTTTATATTCACTTAATTTTTTATCTAAAAATTGAAATATCGTCAAAAATGAAATTAACCAATATTTTGAGCACACTTTGTCAAAGAAGTCCATTTTTTATTTCGTTCAATTTTTTTGTTATTGCTGCCGATCATATGAACTTTCAATTGGCTTGATGCGATTTCCCTTTTTTGTTGTATCTTTTGTAGAAGTGATCAAAATCGCTCTAACGTGACAATGCGGTGACAACTTCAGAGCCTTGTAACTCATGAGTTATTTTATTTTTCGCTTATCAAATACTATGCGGGTGTAGCCCTATACATGGAATATTGACGGGCATAAGTTTAGTTTATTTTTATTTCTCGAAATTGTTCATATAAAATTTGAAATTTCGTCGTAAATGAAATTAACTGATATTTTGAACCCACTGTATCGAAAAAGGCCATTTTTTCATTTTTTATTTCGTTCATTTTTTTTTTTTATTATTGCTGCCGACCATATGAACTTTCATTTGGATTGATAGGATTTCCCCCTTTTTTGTTGCATCTTCTCTAGAAATGATCGAAATCGCTCCCACTTTCTCAGAACGGCCAAACTCAGTTTCCGCAGGTCGGCTTCACTGCAAAGACTATACTGCTTATTTGTGTGTTCAAATGCAGCGGGTAAATTCATTTTGACTGAGAACACTCGTGCTTGGCTACATATTGTATTTTCTTAATTTTTAATGATGGCAACTGACATTCCTTAGTCTGATAGTTAGCGGTTAACCCGACAAGCGTGTTTGATTTCAAATGAAACCACCCCTATTATATAGTTAACATTACTTCACCATGTCACCATTCCCGTGCGGATCTGGGATGCGTCTTCTACTTGTTCTTGTTTTTTCCTGATGACCACTTTGGTTTTGCGTAAACATATTTTTAGTAGTCCATATTTTGTCCCTTCTTGACATTCAGACTGCTCCTTTCATAGCAACAAAGGGCTGTGTCAAGCGTTGATGTTGCTTGTGCTTCCGATTTTACTGCCGTTATCTCTGCGGATCTGGAATGAGTCTTTTACTGTGCTTTACACCACGTTTTTGTTTCATTCGCGTGACAATTTTGTTTTGCGTGAAATGTATTCACCGCATCGCCCCGACTGCCCCACGTATACCCTCCCACAAGACAGAGGAATTCTGTACACAACCCCCACTCTGCATCCTACGTATTTTGTTGCGTGCTTTTTCTGACAGATATCTAGGACCCAAGTTTGCCGGTAAAGCAAACATCAAGCCTCAGGAACTCTTGACACTGGTGCGAGATGTGGGAGACAGAGTGGATCAAGATAAGAGAGATAGATGCATTTTAGATGGAGTCAATACACTTCGCCGACAAAGAGGGGGCGTGTCCTCCAATGGGCCTAAAGTTGGCAAGGTTGTGTCTTTTTGTTTGAGCGAACATCTCAAGCTACTGGTAGCAGACAAGGAGGGCGGGTTTGTCCTTGTTAATGAGAAGGATTTTTTACTTAAGGGCAAGCAGTCAATACAGAAGAATTTTAAGGAAGCAAAGAAGGTTTCCCTCGCGAGGGTAAAAAGAGGGCTGTTGAACTGTGCCAGAACTTGAGTCTGGACAGTTTAAAAGCGTCGATCATACGGGCTAAGGATCTTAACCTAAGGGTTTTTTTCACAGTAAAGACTCATAAAGTAGACATGCCGTTTAGGGCTGTTGTGACACAGAGGGGGTCGTGGCAGATGCAGATGTCATCGTACCTTCAGCGTCACCATTCCCAGCTTCACTTGAACGATCCTTTCAGGGTGAACAATTCAGAAAGTGTGGTGGATTTTCTGACATATTCTAACCCTGGTGCCTGTGATGCGGTATCATTTGACGTTGAAAACCTTTTTTATTCTATCCCACATGACGGTCTCTTTGTAGCTATTCGTGAGGCCATTGAGGTGTTTGGGGAGGTCAAGTTCCAAAATCAATGTGGGGTTGCCACGGAAGGTTTTCTAGAGTTGCTGGGCTTTTATTTGGAATCCACATATATTGTTTTTAGAGACGTACAGCTTGTGCAGAAGCAAGGTGTGTGTATTGGTGCGAGTGTGGCTACAGTGTTAAGTGATCTGTACTTAGCAAAGTGTGATAGGGAGATTAAGAATAGATTGGAGGCAGGAGTCGTCCATGTCTTCAGATTTGTAGACGACTATCTTGTTCTGTTCCGGAAAAAAGTGGAGTCAGAAAGGGCGGTGTTTGTGTCAGACATGTTGGAGATTTTCAAAACTAGCGCCTCGGGCTTGAGTTTCACAAGTGAGAACCCGGTGGAGGGTGGTTTGCAGTTTTTGGATCTGAAGTTGGCACATTCTCCCGTCGCATGTATGTTGGGCATACTGTCCTAGGGCGAAAAAAGGTGTTTTGCCTTATGACTCTAACCACTCCAAGATTATTAAGAGGGGGATAGCCACAACTTGCCTGAACGCGGCCTTAACGAAGTCTTGTCCGCACAGCGTAGCCGACAGCTTCGGGTTACAAGTGAGGAAGCTGGAGGAGGGAGGTTTCCCCTGTGAGATCATTAAGGGGGTGGTAGAGGGCTTGCTAAGGAAGTTTCGTGGAGGAAGGGAAGAGAGAAGAGAGGGGCAAGCCAGATAAGAGACCAGTGGTGATACCGTATATACATAACGTTAGCCATAACATCAAAAAGGTGGGGGAAAAGCATGGCATTTCGGTTCTCCTTTCAGCTCCACAGAAATTAAGCAAGCTATGTGGGAGGGTGGAACGGGGTGACACACGGGTAGATATCTGTCAGAAAAAGCACGCAACAAAATACGTAGGATGCAGAGTGGGGGTTGTGTACAGAATTCCTCTGTCTTGTGGGAGGGTATACGTGGGGCAGTCGGGGCGATGCGTGAACGAAAGACTGAGGGAACATGCCCTGTCATTGAGGTCAGCCCCTCTGGCAATCTCGCGGTGCATTGCAATAGGTGTGAGTGTTTACCCTATTTAGACAACACCGTCATCTTGGCACGAAACAAAAATAGAAAGACAAGGGAGATAACGGAAGCGTTTTTTATTTCCGAGTGTGACGAAGGTACATGTGTAAGTGCCCCATCGATAACCCTGTTTGAATCGGAGTTATCGTTTTTACGATCATGCACGGTGTAAGAGTATGAAATGTGATAAGCGGCGGTTGGAACTGAATCGGATGTGTGTCTTGTTGGTTTCGCGGTACGTGTGTTTTTCCGACATTAAACCAGTTGCAAGTAGCGCTCTGTGGTGTGTGTCTCTCCTACTCGTCCGTCGTTTTTAGCGCTTTAACCCTAAACATGTTCAACCAACTAGCCCAAATCCAAACCCTTCTGCGTTCTTAACGTATTGTATACCAATTGAACGAATGCAGATGTTAAGAACTTCCATTCATCCGCACACCCCTACTGGTATCACAATAGCAGACGTCAAATCTCCCGCGCCCTCGCGGCCGCGAGCGATAGGGTCAGTTGGCAGCGCCCCTCGCGGTCGTTTCGGTGAAGGGGAGGAGGAAAAAGGGAGAGGGCACGGCAGGACGCTCGCCGCTCTCATGACAGGCATCTTAGTACAGGAGGCGTTGGTAGAAGAATAAGCTTCGCCCCGAGCCGGCCGCGGCCGCGCTAAGCCTAACGCTTGGCCTGCGATTCTCGTGTGCCGTGACGGGCGCAATCGGTTAGGCCTACGGCCGCCGGTCGCCCTTCCCAGCCCTGCCGAGCCACCTGGACGGCGATGTCGACGCCTTACCAAGTTATGGGGGAGGACATCTCCCCCGAAACCTTCAACAACGACTCAAGATGGGAGCGAGTTATCAAAGCCCGCAACCTCAGCGTTCCCAACCAGCCGGCGACTCCGCCCGCGAAGCTGGCCCCACCCGCTCAACCACCGGCCGGCGCCGCTACACCGGCCTCCGCCCCCGCACGTGCTCTATCCCAAGTCAAAAAACCCTACGACACTCTCCGCTACCCAAGCTACCGAAAACGGACTTCAAGATCGTGTTTCGGCCCGGAGGCGGCCTCAACCTCCGTGATGTGAATGGCGGCATGCTGCTACCGCTCACCTGCACGGCAGCGGAAATACACTACCAAGAAGCGCGGAACCAAGACAAGCTTCGCATCAACCCATACAACAATTCCTACACCATCAGCACGCCCTCCGAAGACCGCACGAAGAGGTACGTGCAAGTGCAATCACTCCACATCGCGGAGAAACTCTACCCCGTAAAGGCCTACGTGGCGGCTCCAGACAACGCCGTGCGGGGCATATTATACAACGCGATCTACAACCAGGCGCAAGATGAGATCTTTCAAGACCTCGTGGAGCTCAACCCCAGCAAATCCTTCACCATCGTTGACGCCAGGCAACTCGGTCGTACCAAATCTATCCTGGTCACGTTCATAAACACGAAAGAGGTGCCTCCACAAATGAATTTCTGCGGAACCATCTACACTTGCCACCCGTTTCGCGCCAAAACAGAGGCGTGCTTCAACTGTTGGAAACCGGGCCACCAGGCAGACGTATGCCCGCAGGCCCTGACTCATCTATGCCACCGCTGCGGGGTGGCCCACCCCACATCACCAACGCCGGACTGTACTCCGCTGTGCATTCTGTGTGGTGGTGCTCATTTCACCGGATCCAAGCGATGCAAGGTTCGCTTTGAGCGCGCCGGCAATCCAAAGCCGACTCCAAACTCAACGCCCATCCTCCCGGCCTCGGACCCTGGCGCGGGGACGACCAACCCGGGCGGCACCCCGCGTTCGTCCAGGAGCAGACAGCGATCATCATCCAGATCCAGGGCCCGCTCACGGACTGGCTCCAGGCACCGCAGCAGATCATCCTCCTTCCCGCCACTACCGGGATCAAAGACACAGCCCGCCGATAAACAGGTGAGCTGGAGACCTAAACCCTCACCTCTCGAGAAAGAAAATGCAGAGCTCCGAGCCCAAATTCACCTCCAAAGTTTAGAAATTGCCGACCTCAGACAACAGGTGAAAGCACTCCTCGGGCGAGAACAACCCCAAACGTCCACCCCCCCCAGCGCAACCAGCGCAGCAACGCCCTCCCCACCCAAACTCCCCTCCCCCTCCCCTCCATCAATCTCCTCCTCACGCGCAGCGTCACCTGTTCGAAACCCCCCCTCAAAGCGGAAAGCACAGAGAGATTCTGAATCTGAACCGACCAACATGGCAGAACAAATGGCCGTCCTGGCACTAGCTATAGAACGCATCGAGCAGGGTCTAACTGCCATCCGCACGGATACGACAGCCTGGATGAGCAATATCTCCACCCGCCTTGACGCACTAGGAGAACGACAAAGCACGCAAGAAGCCGCCATCGCCCTTCTCAAAACGCACTTCAACGTAGCACTCCCACACACACCCCAAGGCCCACTCCCCTCCAATCCCGCGCTACAACCTCAACATGGCTAAGCACACACACAGCATTAGAGTGTGGCAGTGGAACTGCAGGAGCTTCCGCACCAAACGAAGCAATCTGCAGTTGCACCTACAAACCCTCCCTAACGCGGAGCTACCGACAGTCATAGCGTTGCAGGAAACACTCTGCGCTACCAAACTCTGTAACTATACGGCACATGAACCCTCCGGGATGCAACGAACACGAATTGCAACCCTTGTACATCGGAATTACACAGCGCTAGAACACCCTCTAGATGTGCCCGACGCAGACGGCCTCTTAATAGAACTTCTCCCCCGCAACAGGAAGGACAAAAGCTTTTTCATACTTAACATATATAGCCCACCCAAGGACCCTCCCGCCCCCATCATTGCTGCAATGCGAAAGGCCCTCATCATAAGTGGTGGCCGCCCCCTGCTTGTGGTGGGAGACTTCAATGCGAACCACACTAGCTGGGGCTATCGCAAGAATTGCAGAAAGGGCACCTCTGTTTGGACCTTTATCCAAAACGAGGGGCTCACACTCCTCAACGACACCAACTATCCGACACGGATTGGCACCAGCGTACAACACAACACAAGTCCCGATCTCACCCTTTCCAAAAACATCAGCACATGCACATGGACAAACACAGCACAATCCCTAGGTAGCGACCATTACATTATCAACACAGAAGTCTCCCTATCCTCTCTGGCCCCGACCAAAAAGCGAAAACTCGAGGTAGTGGACTGGGACAAGTTTCGGCAGATCCGAAACAACGCCCCAGAAACCATCACCAACCTCGATGCTTGGACAAAAGCACTGACGCAAGACATGGCACTTGCCACGTCCACGATCCCAGACACCCCAGACGCAGATGTGGCAGACAGCCGCCTCTTACATCTATGGGAAGCACACGCCAGCATGCACAAACGGTGGCTAGCCAACAAACATAACCGCACCTTGAAACAACGCATAGCAGCACTAGTCAAAGAGATTGAAGCCCACGCGAGCCAGCTGACACGCCAACACTGGGGGCAGCTATGTGACCGCATGAGCGGCAATTTGGGTCTAAAAGACACCTGGAACTTCCTTCGAAGCTTGTTAGACCCCGAACATACGAAAGCTCAGCAACGCAAAAACGTAAACCGTATTCTACACCAACTTCCTCTACAAGACAACGAGCTGCTAGACGCTCTCAAGACACAATACCTAACCACCACTCCACCCACCTCTCTCCCTCCATACACCGGCAGCCCGAATCCCCTCCTGGATGAAGACATCTCCCCATGGGAGGTCAGAGCCGCTATGCACAAACTCCGTACCACCTCGGCCCCGGGGGCAGACAGAATTACCAATAAAATGCTCAGAAACCTTGACGAACATTCAATCCTCGCGGTCACAAATCTCTTCAACGAGTGCTGGCAAGCGGGCGCGCTCCCAGAACAATGGACGCACGCCCGCATCACATTCATTCCAAAGCCAGGGAAACCACTCGACATAAAGAATCTGAGACCTATCTCTCTAACATCCTGCCTTGGAAAGCTATTCGAACATGTGGTCCTGAGACGCCTCCAGAACCACATGGACGAGCACGACCTTTTCCCTCACACGATGATTGGCTTTCGCAATCATCTGTCCACACAGGATGTAATGCTTCAGATTTCGGAGGATGCTTTGCATCCACGAAATGGGAAGCGCACCAGAGCTATACTAGCCCTAGACCTCACCAAAGCCTTTGATAATGTAGAGCACTCCGCCATCCTAGAGGCATTATCGGCTTTAGATGTAGGTTCACGCACTTTCAATTACGTCTCTGCTTTCCTCGAACATCGCACTGCGGAACTGAGCTTCGGCTCTCTTTCTACCCCCGTCTTCACACTTGGCAGTCGAGGCACCCCACAAGGGTCAGTTCTCTCCCCACTTCTTTTCAATATCACACTCATACCACTGGCACGCGCTTTATCCAACATTCCAAACCTCTCACACTCCCTCTATGCAGACGACATTACACTGTGGACAACCACAGGTAACGCCGGAACCATAGAAGAAACATTACAGGCTGGGGCCAACGCAGTGGCGCACTACGCCGCTAAAGTTGGGCTCGCCTGCTCACCCACAAAGTCTGAGCTCCTCATCCTCAGACCGCCCCGATGCCGCACGGACCTCGGTCCCCCACCCAACATTCAAGTTACACTGGAGGGCACACCTATACCGGAAGCGGAGAAGGTTCGAATTCTCGGAATCCTAATACAAAGTAATGGCAAGAATACTGCCACGCTTAACAAACTCACCAACACAGTGCATCAAACTATGCGGCTCATCCGAAGGATTGCGAATCGCCACAGAGGCATGCGCGAGCATGATCTTCACCGTCTCATACAAGCATTCGTAATCAGCCGCATAGTTTACTCGTTACCCTATCTCTACCTCTCCCGAGCAGAAGAAGAGAAAGTCAACGCTCTAATACGACAAGCTTACAAGACTGCGCTCAACCTCCCAAGGCACACATCCAACAAGAGACTGCTCTTGATGGGCATACACAACACACTAGATGAGCTGAGAGAGGCACACAGAACAGCACAGCTAGAACGCCTTTCAACCACACTTACAGGACGCAGCATCCTCCAAAAGCTCCGCCTGAACCCAACCAACTCCCTTAGACCTACACACCCCATCCCCGGAGCCATCCAACGCACGCTCTCAGTCCACTCACTCCCCAAGAATATGCACCCGACCCACCACCAAGCTAGACGGAACGCACGAGCCAAAGCTCTATATAAACACTATGGCCATCAACAAGAGGCAGTCTGCGTCGACGCAGCCGAATACCCCTCCAAGTCGGCCTACGCCCTCAGCGTAGTTAACAGAAGTCTCCTCCCAATAGCTTCCGGTTCAATACTGACAGACACCTCCCAAGAAGCGGAAGAGGCGGCTATCGCGCTCGCGATCTCCTCAACCACTGCCACACTCATCTTCAGCGACTCAAAAACTGCCATCCGCAATTTCGCCAAAGGTCAAATTCATACACCCGCGTTCAGACTTCTTTCTGCTAATCCACCCCCACCAAGGCCCATCCAAATAATTTGGGTCCCCGCACACGCCGGACACCCAGGCAACGAAGCCGCCCATACCATCGCTCGAGCTTACGTCGACCGAGCAGGGCGGACACTAGAGCCAGGATGCGCCCGGGACAGAATGGTTTCTTACCACGAGATCTCGCTCCATTATCGCGAACAGCGCCTCTACTACCCACCCCCGATAAATCTCTTACCAAACTTGAACAGGTAACGTGGCGCCAGTTACAGTCACGAACTTTCCTCTCCCCTGCCCACCTCGCCATTATCCACCCGGGTCTGTTCTCGCCTGAATGCACCCTCTGCGACGCCCCGAAAGCGGATTTCCATCATATACTCTATAAATGCTCCGAGCTACAGCCACCATCTGAATGGCTACTCACTGACCTCGAGCGATGGGAGGTTGCGGTAACCAGCTCCGACCCAGCTGTCCAAAAACAGCTGGTGGACTGGGCCCTAGAAGTCGCCGCGCGACACAAGTTGCCGGCCATTTCCCGCGACCACGAGCCAACCCACACTTAGATTGTAATTTTAAGGCTCCTT
>JAZHYW010038785.1:0-15380 GCA_037355805.1 Ixodes ricinus | reverse complement strand
AAAATGCGGGCGGGCAACCGAAACGGCGAAGATGGGCGAATCGCACGTCCGACCTCTCGGATTTCGGCTGTCAACACTGCCACTCTCCATCATCGTCTGCTTTCCACGCATGGTTTTGCAGACGACGGCGTAACGGACTCGCCGCCATCTTCCTTTTCGGCGTACTGCGGTTTGCTCCTGGGGCTGCTTCTCTTCCGGCTTCCGCAAGATGGGAGAATGCCAAGGAACCAAGAACGCAGGCACACACAAACACAAAAAGAAGAAGACCGAAAAACAACGTAAAAAAGTTCCGGATAGTAAAAGAAGAGCAGACAACAAGACAAACGAGCGACGGAGCGGCGAAAGCGGGGACCGGAGCAAATAATGTAGCGGGACGAAGATGCGGAGAAAGTCGGGTGCTGTCGGGAAGCCGAAGGCCCTCTCTTTGGCCGCCACACATTACGGAGCGCGCGCGCACACACACACACACACGCTGCTTGCACACGCGGCGCACACACGCCATAGATCGGAGTCACTGGGGTGGGGGAGGCTCGGTTGCGTCGACACCCCGGAGATGGCAGCACCGTTCCGTGCGATGCTTTCGCCGTTCTGCTCCGGCAGTTTGGGAGTTGACACTTCCGGTCGGGCAAACGTTGTCTCGTTTCGGATTCGTTTGGCTTGTTCCCAAAAAGGAGTCTTCTGCCATTCGGCCGTTCGAGCAGCGCACCCCGGCTCGGAGAGTGACGTTCGTCCTTCTAATTAGCGCGTAATTCGATTGCCTCCGCGAATAAATTTCGGCAGTCGGTCCCGCGATTGTGATGTGTCCTAAGTGCCGCTTTGTTAAAAGAGTGGCGGACTCGTTTAGTTACGCGTTCGCTTCGAGAACTGTATTTGCCTCGGTCGGGCTTACGAGCGTTTCATTTCATTTTTTCTTTCTTTCTTGCGGGGTATATTCCCGCGCGTAATCTTTATCGATATTCCGTGGAGCCCCGGGGGTAAAGGAAGCGCGCCGCCGCTGGGAGGATGCGGTAATTTGTACTCTAGGCTCCGAAAGACGAGAGTGATATCTAAGACCCCTAGAGAAAAGGAATCTGGATATAAGTTGTAGCTGAGTAAGTAAGAGTGCGGTGGATAAACAAAAAACGACACGCAATGCTCGAAAAAAAAAAGAAAAAAAAAGAGAACGTCAAGCCAGGAACTTGGAATTGCAATTACAGGCAGAGTCATTTGTGCCAGTTGTCTTTCTCTCTCTTTCCTAGTTAAAAGAAAAAAAGAAATTTTCCGGCGTGGTTGCAGGGAGGTGGGATTGATCATACCCATGCTCCTGATTAGGAAGTACGGATAAGTAATGCTACCGGCTAACCTCAGAGAGCATATATTTAAGAGAGGAAACAGCGCGAACCAGGGAGAGCGTTTGCAATTTAATGGCGGGCCGAGTGCGTGCGTTGTAGAGCGGCGAGGAGCATAGCCGGCCGGAAACGTTTGCAGACGATCGACGTTTCCGTCTCGCGCCTTGTATTACACGCGCGGCCCATCAACTATGCGACCCCGATCGATGCAATAGGAAGCACTCTCAAATATAGGCACGCTGGCCCACGGACGAAGGAAACCAAATGGTGCTTCAAAGGCGACGCCTATCGGTGTCAAACACGAGCGTCCAGTGACGACAGAGAGATCCACAGCGTCTGCTAATGACGACATAGAATGACGACCAGTGATCCCCTTCTGATACTTTCAAGCCCGTAATTTTCACTCCATTTTTTTTTCCATTGGAACGCCCGTAAATTGATGGGGCGTTTACATTTTTATACCCTTATGGTAATTCCCACAATTAGGAAGATCACGCAGGGTTGTTGCACGCTCCTGGCGTTTCGGTTCTCTAATGGTTCAGACCAATGACGTCGTCAACATTACCAATGACGTCGTCAACATTACCAATGACATCGTCAACAATACCAATGACGTGGCCAACAAGAGAAAACATGCTCAAAATTCGGAACTGCTTTCACCTATTATGTTGAAAATACATCAGATATTTTTTTATTGTTTTTTAATGCGTTGCTAGAGTTTGAGTGAACTCGATGAAAATGAAAAACAATATGGGCAGGAACGCTTTGCAGCATGCAGTTATTCCAATAAACGCTAGAGTCTCAGCTGGCGCTAGTGTGTACGGGACTTCCGGTTGCGAATTGAAGCGGACAGCAACCAGTCTACTTTTCCGGGCTTCCTATGTATTCCTATGGGAAAACGTATGTCATATTTTTCTCTTCGCCAGGGAATAAAATAAGTCAGCGCAGTTTCTTTAATCGTTACGAATAACTACGTAGCATTATTCACATTATAAAAGTATAATACGTCTAGTTAATGTATTTTCTTTTAATTACTGAGCGACGTTTAAGCTAGCAAAAACTGAGGCCCAATCCTATGTTGTACTGCATCTGTCCATACAAGCTATCAGTTTAAGCAAAAAGAAAAACAATCGTATTTATTTCACAGCATCAACACTCGGTTACTGCTTTATTTGGTTATTCGTGCACAGTCCGTTACTAATACAGTACGTGTTCTTCGTTCTATAACTCCATGCTTCGTTCTTGTCTGTTTTGATTGTTTGATTTGACACATATTAGCATCCTTTTGGTGTTTTGTCATGCTGATTCACTCTGCGTGCTTCATACCATTGACTATATGCGTAAATACGTGATCTATAATAGCAGTCTGCAACGTCAACACGTATTATTCATGTGTATTGGGCTATTTTTGCGCAGTGTTCGACGCCATGAATTCTAAAGAAGAACGCTCTAACACATATTTTTGTACATCCGATTGTAAAACGTTCCAAACGCTTTATTGTGTCGCAAAATTAAGCAATATTTGCTCTTATAATCCAGCGCGAAGAGACAACGCATTTGCGTTTTCCCATGGAAATGCATTACCGGAAGTCAAATCTGAACTGGTTGCTGTCTGCTTTAAAATGCAACACACACTATGGTCAGTGACAGGTTGAGGAAAAGGTTTCTGGCTGTAGAGGAGGAAGCGGACGGAATGCTGAAGAGAAGAGGAGGTTTCTTCCTCTCCTCTCCAGCATTCCGCCTGCTTCCTCCTCCCCTGCCTTCCCTTGCCTCGAAACCTTTTGTTAACCTGTAACTGACTATAACGCCACCTGAGCCTCTAGCGAATATTGTAATAACGCTATGCTTTGCAGGGCCTCTTTCACGCTGCGCTCTCACTGGCGACTCAAGCGCGTCCGCAAAGCGGTTGTGAACGTGGTTGCCTAAAGATGCAATACAAATTCTCGCGAACTTAATGAAAACGAGCGGATCAGCTTCGCGGTTGCGATTTGAATGCCAGTGTGAATGCAGCATGCATAACGAGGCTTGAGTCGTCTTACGAAATCTATTGCATAACGAAAGCGATAGGCAACCAATGCGCGGATCGAAACTCGATCACTTCCAGCGGTAACCATGTCATGTAAAAAGAAAAAAGAGAAGAAAAACACATGCAGTTGACGAAGTGTGCAACCGAAAGCGTCGCTGTAGTCGGCCTTCCAGAATTGGCCGGAAGCTCACTGACACTCCTTGGCTGTGTTCCAAATCTTACCCAAATGGATCCGAGTAACTCCGGCGGGTTGTGTCACGTGACAGCACATATTGGAAGACGCTGGACGCGGGTAGGTTTTGGAACGCCAAGGTACAAACCCTTACCCTAAAGTAAGATCGATTAAGTTTTCGAACACGGCCCTTGAGTATGATGAGTAGATCCTTTGCGAAATTCAGTCTGGCCGCTTTGGTAACTATCATCATCGAAGTGCTGGTCATCTGTACATGCTAATGGCGGCCTTTAATGGCTGCTGAAGTAGCTGAAGCAACAATTTGAAGACGGGCACCGATGCGGAGCCTGAACGTTCCAGACGTTATTTCGCTCTATTGTTGTTCGTTGTCACCGTGACGAGTTGTATAACCTACTATGCGCTACGCTTTTGAGGGTGTCATGTAAATCCTTAGAGTTCTCAACTTCGGCACGCCCCGGACAGCTCATGGCAATAAAACGTAAATAATTTTATCAAGAATTCTACTCAACTAAGCGCCTCGAACAGAGTGGCAACTTCTTAACACTATCAAAATTGAAAAAAAAAAAAAAGTAGATTTTAACCGCCCTTAGCATACCCAAGTTTAGACTGTTATTTGAGCCGTTAAGTTGTGAAAGGTTCTATTCTACTTTCAATATTGAAAATAAGAAGGATGTGAGATTGTCATTTTTGACTGTGTTGATATGTCAGGACTGACTCGAAGCTTCCACCGTGCGTTCAACGCACACCATCGAAATCGTCGCTGGCAATTGATAATTCTGGCTGAGAGGGCACAGACAGGAACCATAAATTGCCCCAGGCTAGCAGTTGCACTGCACTGACTACATTTAGTTTTATCTGCTGCGGAAACACCATACGCCCATTTGGGTTGCCTAAGTTCCCGCCGGCTAAACGTGCACACATCCCCCCCCCTCCTTTTAGAAGACTTATTGATGGGGAAACTCTTTCTTCCACCGATCGCTGAGTGTCGTTCGATGTCCGACACAGGCCCCACGACTTCTGCGAGGCAGAAGCTCTCTTCTGTATCATCCTCCTCTCAAACCGCAAGAGTAGCGACAAAAGATAAAAGACGGAAGCAGAGAGGCAAACACTTTCGTGGGCTCTCCGGTCAATTAGGGTTTGGATGTTGGTTCTCCACCTCTTTGTCCCTCTGTTTGGAGATGAAACGAACAAACATCGAACCAACGCCCTAAATGAAGTGGTGTTGATCAAACTCTCTGGGTGGGAGGAGGAGGAGGGGGAGGAGGAGTAAGTGAGAGAGAGCGAAGGACATAGAAAGGGAAGAAAGCAAAAACGGTGAGACTACGGAGGCTGTTAGAAGCTACGATGCTTTCCATGCGTTGCTTGTATTTTCTTGCGTTATTTTTATCTGCACGCTAGGTTGATGGTTCGAGCGTTTAGCGGGTCCTATTTTCACGGCTGTCGTTTTTGCTTTGTAGGCCGTTTCGGCGAAGTGTTTCGCGCCCGATGCAATGGTTGTTTTTGGACGGCTTGCCGGGCCTTTAGCCCTTGGAGAGACGAAAAGATTTATCCCGCTTTTCTCTCTCGGTGATTCCGACACGTTTCGACGGCTTTTCGTTTCTGAGTAAGCCGGTATTTATTTTTTGTTATTTCTATTTTTCATTTGTCTATGTTATTGCAAATCCGTTTGTTTGTGTCGTGCGCGGTAAGAGGATTCAGTCGCTATTTTGTTTTCAGGCGTTTCGGGTTTCTAATATCCGGTTATCCTTTTCTTTTTTTCTCCCTTGTTTCTTTTTTTTTTCAGTAGGTATTATTGAAACGGCGGACCCTTGTCACAATATTTTCTTTTTCCTAAAGATTGTTCTCATGTTACAAAAAAGATTTTTGTAACATGAGAACGACAATTCGTTCGAGTTAAAAGCAAACATCGTGGAACATCGCTGTCTGGACGAATTTAGTGATACTAGCCAATATGGCGGCCAGGACGACGTCTCCGAGGGCCACATGTACAGCTTTTCAGCCCTATTCACGCAACCAAAAAATTACGAATAGCGGGGCTGTGGGAGCATGCGCGGCATCTCGTATTCTGTTGAAGGTAGAGTCACTATGTAGTCATGCTCAAAGCGCGTTCCCCAACCCAGAAGACAAAGATGGTCGCCTGCAGAAGGCCGGACTAGTCTAAAACCGGGGTCACACTGCTTATACATCATGCAAAAGACAGTCTGGATACAGATTCGAACGCGAATCACCACGAGGTTCGTGCTTCGAATGCCACATGGCAATGAGTTGCAGGAGAAAACTTGGCACGCGGCATTCGAAACACGAAGATTACGGTTGTTTGCAGACTGTCTTTTGTATGATCTATGAACAGTGTGACCCCGACTTAATGTTTATACGTGCATTCACTAACAGCCATAACCCTGTATTTGGCTCTCGAGCCCGGTCTGGTAAAGTCTCTATATACCTTTTTTTCTTTTTTTTTCCAGAAGTAGTGACAATTAAGACGCATGAAGAAGCGCGTATCACCGGAAGCCCAAAGTGGCGTCTTTCGGTGTCTTCTGCCGCTCTGCGGCGCCGCCACCGCCATTTGCTTCCTAAAGGCTGAACTCCATGGGACGAATATGCTGCGAATAACTGACGAATTTCACCCGGCGGCTTTTGCTCTGCGCGTGGAATCAACACAGTGGCTACTACGTCGCGCGCAAAGTGAGCGTGCCGTCGGGCGGCGTTCGCCAGTTATTCGTCACACAATTCGTTCCATAGAGTCCAGCCTTAAAGGCTGAACTCCATGGAACGAACCATGGAACGCGCGACGTAGCAGCCACTGTGTTCATTCCACGTGCAGAGCAAAAGCCGCCGGGCAAAATTCGTCGGTTATTCGCAGCATATTCGTCCCATTGAGCTCAGCCTTAAGGCGTGCATCACGCAGTGAAGCATGAAGTGCGCTTTTGAAAGCGATAACTTCATGTGGGAACCCTGCAACGCTCCTTGCTTGCTCGTGTTCATTTCGTTCACCACGTGGCACATTGCATGCCATTCCGATAACTGCTACTCGTTAAAACACACACACACACACACGTACGCACATGCATACAAACACACGCACATATATGTCACGCGTGTACGTGCATACATGCCTACATACATACATATATACATACCCTTACAAAAATGTCATACGGGCCAGATATATTTCATATACGGCCGTATATGTATATTATTTTAAGGAAATATATAAAGCAGTATATTGCCATATAAGGAAACAAATAGGGGCTTATATGGCAAGGGTACGCCATATCTGACCACGTATGGCAATAAATATATCCATATATGGTACCTATTACTGCTATATATGACTACATGTAGTCCCTTATATTGCATGCTTCTCCCCAATATTTAGCCTTATATAAAATAATTATTCATCCCTTATTCAAAACGAATAGTGCACTTTTTAATGAAAAAAAAAGAATGCCAGACATTTGTTGTCCAACCATTTATCGTAAACAAAAGACATACTGATAATTCTCAATACTAAATTTCAATTCCTAACTCACTTTTTTTTTTAATTTCCACATTTTAATCGGTGCAATATCTATATATCCATCGATATTTTCTGTAAAAAAACTCAATCTGTTTCTGACGGTGATTTGACTAAACACTTAGAAACATGCGTTCGTAACTATGGCTCGCGTATTTTAGTCTGGAGCATTTAACAAAGACTTCAATAAGATTGTTTTTTTATCAATTATGTAATGTATTCACTTGTGCATTCACAAGCATAGGCGTAGACTACGGGGGGGGGGGGGCATCGGCTCGTGCCCCCCTAATGAGATCCGAAAGGGCAGAGCCCCCCCCCCTCCTCCCCCCGGGACATGATCGTAACCGACAGCTGTTTACATAGATTACCGCTTCAGAAGCGCAAGGGCCTGGGTTCTACCCCACAACTTCGCAGCTGGCACAAGCATTTTGTTTTCCAGATTTGTTCTCGCCCGCGCATGCCCCGTGGCACCGGCGAGAAACACAAGGCTTCACAAGTTTCTTGAAGATTACAACAACAAAAAAATTATACATGCTCGTTCTTTTAAACTTTTTTTTCATGACTTTAGCACCAAAAGGATAAATCAAGATGCAGCTTGGATGTGCATAAGCCGTCACAAGAGGTTTAAAAACCGATCTTGTCTCAGTCGGTCGTTGTCAAACGTAAGGGGTGAACGGGCCCTCACAGCGGCGCCGTCAAGCCTTTTGGGACTTTAGCAACAACGGCTGCCAATACTGCTCTATCCAGAAAAAAAAACTATATGAGTTTTAAATGGTTATAGAAGAATTTAAACCGTACGCACTGTTATTGAGCTGACCAAACTGTAAATCGAACTTCTGATACCACAAAAAAAAAAATCAACATGTATAATGGCAACTCGCCAAACTGGCAGCTTAACCGTCGAAACTGCTCAAATAAAAACAAACTGGAGAAACTGAAAAAAAAATATTAACTCGAAAAATTGGTTGCTGAAGTGATCGCACTGTCACGTGAGCCGATGGAACGGCCAGTTGAACTGCTAACCGGGTGTGAAACCGTTACGTCCGACGTAACCCAAGTTACGTCAAAATCTCCGCTTTCCCAAGGTTCACGGGGGAGAGCGAGAAAGGAGGGCGGGGGAGGGTTAGGTATACACGTTTCAGTGCTCCGTCCGGACGTAACGCTAGCCACAGTGAACTTTAGATACGGGTAATAGAACTGAAGTCTTTTTAGGGACAATCACAGCGTCAGGCTCATCGACCACGTTCGAAGCTTAATATTTAAAAAAAGCCACGGATGTTCGCCCTATTTACGGTACTGACAGATTGGCATCCGTCACAAATCATGACCGACAAAAAAAAACTCAATTAATCAATCAACCAATGTTTATTGTAGAGTTCAGGAAGAACCATTGGACTTCACGCTGGCTTGTTTCAATAATAATAATAGTAATAATAATATTAATAATAATAATAAAATATTCATTTATATATATCCACTGTTGTAGAGTCGTAAGTTTCGTCATCACATTATTAACATAAAAAGCACTGCAGCGATTCACCGTCAATCCTACTGCATTCCATCACGCGATATAGAAAAAGTTTGCTTATTATTTTTTCTTTTTCTTAAAGGGCAACTCCGCCATTTTCCGAAAAATTTAGGCTTTACATGTGATTCCATTTCACAAAGCACTACTAAACAGCTCTTCGTCTTCGGATTCGCGAAATGTGGAATATTATTTGTGTAATCTCAATTTAAACATCTGCTGATACCAAAACCGAAACTTCGGTTGCGTCAGGCAACATTGATCTCGTGGCATCAAAGTCATGGCCACGTCGCGTCGAGCCACGTGGTCTTGTGACGTTCGCGGGGGCGAGGTACAGGACACGCGACGCGGGCAGGTCGCTTCGCATGGCGTGGACGGTGATGGCCCGGGGGAGAGGGGAAAGGGGAGAACACGAAAGAGGAGAGGGGGGAGCGGAGAAACCGGACATGCGATAAACGCGCAGGGCAGCGCAAACTATAGTAGGTTACAAGTCAAGAAGGTAGCGGCAAATGCCCCTCAAAGGGAATCATATATCCCTCCGCCACCTCCGCATCCAATCGCGTCCCATCGTTTCCGTGACGTCGCGGCCAACGCGCGCGGAGGGTCTTGCCTTTCTGTACACATTTGCTTTATCTTTCGACTCTGACTTAGCATTGTGGAAGCCACGAGAGGGAGATTAGAGTCTTCCCCCTCCGATCGAAACAAAGACGACTTTCGGGGATTAGGTCCCCCCTCCGATGAATACAAAGACTGCTTTCAGGGGCTCGGTTCCCCCCGATGAATACAAAGGTCGCTTTCTTAAAAAGTGGGGGTCGAAGACAAGTTGCCACCACTCTGTGGCCATTATCTATCCATTGAAGCGGAACAAGGAGCGTTTCCAGTGAACTCTTCTTTCGACTGCGGAGAGATTTGAAACCGGCGCATCACGCTTGTGGGAGGAGCTTCTCCTACCTTCTTGACTTGCCAACCGACTATAGCGCATCCGCGTTACGGTGAACACGTGGACGCAGCCAACACCGGGAGGAGAAACTCATGACGTCATCGCTCAATTTCGCTCTGCGAAGTAAAAACAAACAAAACGTGAGAATGACGTAGTCATGCCTCTGACGTAGTGGTTCAACATTTGCCGCTCCAACTCCGTCGCCTTGACTGCGCGGGACTCCGCCTGGCGGCTGGCGAGCGAGCGGACACGCCTTACATCGGCTCCGCAAATTTCGACCCTTCTCGGCGGATTACTCAACAGATATAACCTGAAATCATCGCCAACAGGTCAGCGAAGGTGCCCCGCACCCTTTTCTACCTCTTTTGGGCACCACCCATCCTTTCTCGACTGTAGAAGAATAAGCTTCGCCCCGAGCCGGCCGCGGCCGCGCTAAGCCTAACGCTTGGCCTGCGATTCTCGTGTGCCGTGACGGGCGCAATCGGTTAGGCCTACGGCCGCCGGTCGCCCTTCCCAGCCCTGCCGAGCCACCTGGACGGCGATGTCGACGCCTTACCAAGTTATGGGGGAGGACATCTCCCCCGAAACCTTCAACAACGACTCAAGATGGGAGCGAGTTATCAAAGCCCGCAACCTCAGCGTTCCCAACCAGCCGGCGACTCCGCCCGCGAAGCTGGCCCAACCCGCTCAACCACCGGCCGGCGCCGCTACACCGGCCTCCGCCCCCGCACGTGCTCTATCCCAAGTCAAAAAAACCCTACGACACTCTCCGCTACCCAAGCTACCGAAAACGGACTTCAAGATCGTGTTTCGGCCCGGAGGCGGCCTCAACCTCCGTGATGTGAATGGCGGCATGCTGCTACCGCTCACCTGCACGGCAGCGGAAATACACTACCAAGAAGCGCGGAACCAAGACAAGCTTCGCATCAACCCATACAACAATTCCTACACCATCAGCACGCCCTCCGAAGACCGCACGAAGAGGTACGTGCAAGTGCAATCACTCCACATCGCGGAGAAACTCTACCCCGTAAAGGCCTACGTGGCGGCTCCAGACAACGCCGTGCGGGGCATATTATACAACGCGATCTACAACCAGGCGCAAGATGAGATCTTTCAAGACCTCGTGGAGCTCAACCCCAGCAAATCCTTCACCATCGTTGACGCCAGGCAACTCGGTCGTACCAAATCTATCCTGGTCACGTTCATAAACACGAAAGAGGTGCCTCCACAAATGAATTTCTGCGGAACCATCTACACTTGCCACCCGTTTCGCGCCAAAACAGAGGCGTGCTTCAACTGTTGGAAACCGGGCCACCAGGCAGACGTATGCCCGCAGGCCCTGACTCATCTATGCCACCGCTGCGGGGTGGCCCACCCCACATCACCAACGCCGGACTGTACTCCGCTGTGCATTCTGTGTGGTGGTGCTCATTTCACCGGATCCAAGCGATGCAAGGTTCGCTTTGAGCGCGCCGGCAATCCAAAGCCGACTCCAAACTCAACGCCCATCCTCCCGGCCTCGGACCCTGGCGCGGGGACGACCAACCCGGGCGGCACCCCGCGTTCGTCTAGGAGCAGACAGCGATCATCATCCAGATCCAGGGCCCGCTCACGGACTGGCTCCAGGCACCGCAGCAGATCATCCTCCTTCCCGCCACTACCGGGATCAAAGACACAGCCCGCCGATAAACAGGTGAGCTGGAGACCTAAACCCTCACCTCTCGAGAAAGAAAATGCAGAGCTCCGAGCCCAAATTCACCTCCAAAGTTTAGAAATTGCCGACCTCAGACAACAGGTGAAAGCACTCCTCGGGCGAGAACAACCCCAAACGTCCACCCCCCCAGCGCAACCAGCGCAGCAACGCCCTCCCCACCCAAACTCCCCTCCCCCTCCCCTCCATCAATCTCCTCCTCACGCGCAGCGTCACCTGTTCGAAACCCCCCTCAAAGCGGAAAGCACAGAGAGATTCTGAATCTGAACCGACCAACATGGCAGAACAAATGGCCGTCCTGGCACTAGCTATAGAACGCATCGAGCAGGGTCTAACTGCCATCCGCACGGATACGACAGCCTGGATGAGCAATATCTCCACCCGCCTTGACGCACTAGGAGAACGACAAAGCACGCAAGAAGCCGCCATCGCCCTTCTCAAAACGCACTTCAACGTAGCACTCCCACACACACCCCAAGGCCCACTCCCCTCCAATCCCGCGCTACAACCTCAACATGGCTAAGCACACACACAGCATTAGAGTGTGGCAGTGGAACTGCAGGAGCTTCCGCACCAAACGAAGCAATCTGCAGTTGCACCTACAAACCCTCCCTAACGCGGAGCTACCGACAGTCATAGCGTTGCAGGAAACACTCTGCGCTACCAAACTCTGTAACTATACGGCACATGAACCCTCCGGGATGCAACGAACACGAATTGCAACCCTTGTACATCGGAATTACACAGCGCTAGAACACCCTCTAGATGTGCCCGACGCAGACGGCCTCTTAATAGAACTTCTCCCCCGCAACAGGAAGGACAAAAGCTTTTTCATACTTAACATATATAGCCCACCCAAGGACCCTCCCGCCCCCATCATTGCTGCAATGCGAAAGGCCCTCATCATAAGTGGTGGCCGCCCCCTGCTTGTGGTGGGAGACTTCAATGCGAACCACACTAGCTGGGGCTATCGCAAGAATTGCAGAAAGGGCACCTCTGTTTGGACCTTTATCCAAAACGAGGGGCTCACACTCCTCAACGACACCAACTATCCGACACGGATTGGCACCAGCGTACAACACAACACAAGTCCCGATCTCACCCTTTCCAAAAACATCAGCACATGCACATGGACAAACACAGCACAATCCCTAGGTAGCGACCATTACATTATCAACACAGAAGTCTCCCTATCCTCTCTGGCTCCGACCAAAAAGCGAAAACTCGAGGTAGTGGACTGGGACAAGTTTCGGCAGATCCGAAACAACGCCCCAGAAACCATCACCAACCTCGATGCTTGGACAAAAGCACTGACGCAAGACATGGCACTTGCCACGTCCACGATCCCAGACACCCCAGACGCAGATGTGGCAGACAGCCGCCTCTTACATCTATGGGAAGCACACGCCAGCATGCACAAACGGTGGCTAGCCAACAAACATAACCGCACCTTGAAACAACGCATAGCAGCACTAGTCAAAGAGATTGAAGCCCACGCGAGCCAGCTGACACGCCAACACTGGGGGCAGCTATGTGACCGCATGAGCGGCAATTTGGGTCTAAAAGACACCTGGAACTTCCTTCGAAGCTTGTTAGACCCCGAACATACGAAAGCTCAGCAACGCAAAAACGTAAACCGTATTCTACACCAACTTCCTCTACAAGACAACGAGCTGCTAGACGCTCTCAAGACACAATACCTAACCACCACTCCACCCACCTCTCTCCCTCCATACACCGGCAGCCCGAATCCCCTCCTGGATGAAGACATCTCCCCATGGGAGGTCAGAGCCGCTATGCACAAACTCCGTACCACCTCGGCCCCGGGGGCAGACAGAATTACCAATAAAATGCTCAGAAACCTTGACGAACATTCAATCCTCGCGGTCACAAATCTCTTCAACGAGTGCTGGCAGGCGGGCGCGCTCCCAGAACAATGGACGCACGCCCGCATCACATTCATTCCAAAACCAGGGAAACCACTCGACATAAAGAATCTGAGACCTATCTCTCTAACATCCTGCCTTGGAAAGCTATTCGAACATGTGGTCCTGAGACGCCTCCAGAACCACATGGACGAGCACGACCTTTTCCCTCACACGATGATTGGCTTTCGCAATCATCTGTCCACACAGGATGTAATGCTTCAGATTTCGGAGGATGCTTTGCATCCACGAAATGGGAAGCGCACCAGAGCTATACTAGCCCTAGACCTCACCAAAGCCTTTGATAATGTAGAGCACTCCGCCATCCTAGAGGCATTATCGGCTTTAGATGTAGGTTCACGCACTTTCAATTACGTCTCTGCTTTCCTCGAACATCGCACTGCGGAACTGAGCTTCGGCTCTCTTTCTACCCCCGTCTTCACACTTGGCAGTCGAGGCACCCCACAAGGGTCAGTTCTCTCCCCACTTCTTTTCAATATCACACTCATACCACTGGCACGCGCTTTATCCAACATTCCAAACCTCTCACACTCCCTCTATGCAGACGACATTACACTGTGGACAACCACAGGTAACGCCGGAACCATAGAAGAAACATTACAGGCTGGGGCCAACGCAGTGGCGCACTACGCCGCTAAAGTTGGGCTCGCCTGCTCACCCACAAAGTCTGAGCTCCTCATCCTCAGACCGCCCCGATGCCGCACGGACCTCGGTCCCCCACCCAACATTCAAGTTACACTGGAGGGCACACCTATACCGGAAGCGGAGAAGGTTCGAATTCTCGGAATCCTAATACAAAGTAATGGCAAGAATACTGCCACGCTTAACAAACTCACCAACACAGTGCATCAAACTATGCGGCTCATCCGAAGGATTGCGAATCGCCACAGAGGCATGCGCGAGCATGATCTTCACCGTCTCATACAAGCATTCGTAATCAGCCGCATAGTTTACTCGTTACCCTATCTCTACCTCTCCCGAGCAGAAGAAGAGAAAGTCAACGCTCTAATACGACAAGCTTACAAGACTGCGCTCAACCTCCCAAGGCACACATCCAACAAGAGACTGCTCTTGATGGGCATACACAACACACTAGATGAGCTGAGAGAGGCACACAGAACAGCACAGCTAGAACGCCTTTCAACCACACTTACAGGACGCAGCATCCTCCAAAAGCTCCGCCTGAACCCAACCAACTCCCTTAGACCTACACACCCCATCCCCGGAGTCATCCAACGCAAGCTCTCAGTCCACCCACTCCCCAAGAATATGCACCCGACCCACCACCAAGCTAGACGGAACGCACGAGCCAAAGCTCTATATAAACACTATGGCCATCAACAAGAGGCAGTCTGCGTCGACGCAGCCGAATACCCCTCCAAGTCGGCCTACGCCCTCAGCGTAGTTAACAGAAGTCTCCTCCCAATAGCTTCCGGTTCAATACTGACAGACACCTCCCAAGAAGCGGAAGAGGCGGCTATCGCGCTCGCGATCTCCTCAACCACTGCCACACTCATCTTCAGCGACTCAAAAACTGCCATCCGCAATTTCGCCAAAGGTCAAATTCATACACCCGCGTTCAGACTTCTTTCTGCTAATCCACCCCCACCAAGGCCCATCCAAATAATTTGGGTCCCCGCACACGCCGGACACCCAGGCAACGAAGCCGCCCATACCATCGCTCGAGCTTACGTCGACCGAGCAGGGCGGACACTAGAGCCAGGATGCGCCCGGGACAGAATGGTTTCTTACCACGAGATCTCGCTTCATTATCGCGAACAGCGCCTCTACTACCCACCCCCGATAAGTCTCTTACCAAACTTGAACAGGTAACGTGGCGCCAGTTACAGTCACGAACTTTCCTCTCCCCTGCCCACCTCGCCATTATCCACCCGGGTCTGTTCTCGCCTGAATGCACCCTCTGCGACGCCCCGAAAGCGGATTTCCATCATATACTCTATAAATGCTCCGAGCTACAGCCACCATCTGAATGGCTACTCACTGACCTCGAGCGATGGGAGGTTGCGGTAACCAGCTCCGACCCAGCTGTCCAAAAACAGCTGGTGGACTGGGCCCTAGAAGTCGCCGCGCGACACAAGTTGCCGGCCATTTCCCGCGACCACGAGCCAACCCACACTTAGATTGTAATTTTAAGGCTCCTTTATTTGTAATAAAGTTTTCACCACCACCA